>PVJO010023974.1:0-25176 GCA_004026905.1 Hystrix cristata
TAGGCCAGTCTCTTTAATGAACATAGACACAAAAATTCTCAACAAGATATTAGCAAATAGAATGCAGCACACTATCAAAAAGATCATACATCATGATCAAATAGGTTTATCCCATAGTTGCAAGGATGGCTCAATATACATAAGTCTATAAATGTAATACATGACATAAACAGGAGAAAGGTCAAAAATCATGTCGTCATAGCAATAGACGCAGAAAAGGCTTTCAGCAAAATCGAACACTGCTTCTGGATAAAAACCCTGAAGAGAAAGGCATAAAAGAACCATACTTGAATATGATAAAGGCTATTTATGACAAAGCAATACAGCATCATACTAAATGGGGAAAAACTAAAAGCATTCCTCTTAAAATCAGGAACAGGGAAGGATGTCTACTATCACCTAAGTTGTCCAATTTAGTACTTGAAACATTAGCCAGAACTATTAGGCAAGAGAAAGAAATAAAAGAGGAACATATAGTAAGGAAGAACTCAAATTATCATGATTTGTAGATGATCTCATATTCTACATGGAAGACCCAAAGAACTCTACCAAAAACTCTTAGAATTAATAACCAATTTCAGCAAAGTAGCAAGATACAAGATCAACACAAAAAATCATTAGCATTTGTGTATACCAACATTGAAAAGGATGAGAAGGAAATTCTGAAAATAATACCATTCACAGTCACTTCAAGAAAAGTGAAATATCTAGGAAATAACCTAACCAAAGAAGTGAAAGACCTCTACAAAGAAAACTACAGTGCTCTGAAGAAAGAAATTGAAGGGGACATCAGAAAATGGAAAGATGTCCCTTGCTCCTGGATAGGCAGAACCATTGTTGTCAAAATGGCCATACTCCCAAAACATTTATACAGATTCAATGCAGTCCCAATCAAAATGCCAACAGCACATTTTACAGATCATAAAAAAATCCTGAATTTCATATGGGACCAGAAGAGATCCCAAATAGCAAAAGTCATTTTGGGCAATAAGAGCAAAGCAGACAGCATAGCAATACCAGACTTCAAGCTATACTACAGAGCAATAGTGATAAAAAAAAAAAAGTGTGGTACTGGAATGAAACCAGACACATGGATCAATGGAACAGAATACAGGGCATAGAAACCTCTCCAGGCATATTCAACTATTTGGACTTTGACAAAGGGTTCAAAAGTATATGTTGAAGGAAAGATAGCCTATTCAATAAGCAGTGCTAAGAAAATCAGTTATCTGTTTGTGGAAGAATGAAATTGGACTCTTATCTCTCACCATGTAGTAAATTAAAATCAAAATGGATCAAAGATCCAAACATTTAAAGAGAAACATTAAATGTTCTGGAAGAGAAAATAGGTAAAACACTTGAAGATATAGGTGTAGGAAAGGATTTTCTAAACAGACCCTCAATTGCACAAGAAACAGCAAGAATCAACAAATGGGACTATATTAAAAACTTCTGTACAGCAAAAGAATCAGTCAGCAGAGTGAAGAGAAATCCTACAGAATGAGAAAAATTTTTTGCCAGCTACTCCTCAGACAGAGGACTAATATCTAGACTATATAAAGATCTCAAAATTGTGAAACCACCTAAAATTAAAGATCCAGTCAAGAAATGGGCAAGAGAAATGAACAGACACTTCACAGAGGAAGAAATACAAATGGTCAACATCTCTGCCATTAGAGAAATGCAAATTACTCCAAAAAGAATGGCAATCATCAGGAAATCAAACAATAACAAATGCCAGTGTGGCTGCGGCAAAAAAGGAACCTTCCTGCATGGTTGGTGGGAATGCAAACTAGTACAACACTTATGGAAATCAGTATGGAGATTTCTCAAAGAACTGAAATTAGAAATTCCATACAACCCAGCTATTCCTCTGTTAGGTATCTTCTGTAAAGAGCTGAAGTCATCATACTACAGTGATACATGCTTACCAATGTTTATAGCAGAAGAATTTGTAATAGCTAAACCCTGGAAGCAACCTGTGTACCCATCAACAGATGATTGGATAAACAAAATATGGTATCTCTATATAATGGAATACTACTCGACTATGAAAAAGGACAAATTTGAGGCATTTGTAGGAAAATGGATGCACCTGGAAAGTATAATACTGAATGAAATAAATCAAACACACAAGTTTAAATACCATATGGTATCTCTCATTTGAGTGAGGCCAAACACAAGCACAGAAAATGATAAAGGATGGATAGAAATGGACAAGGGGACAGATCTCGTCCAATAGGGAAATAGTCCAAGGAAACAATGACAAGGAGTGAGGAGGAGGGGAGGGGAAGTGAGAGGAATAAAGATGTGCCAGGTGCAGGATCCAAATAACGCCAATCAGTGTAAACATATGCCATAACATGAGCCAAGACAAATGATACCAATAAGTATGTAAAAGGTGAGAGGGGAACCAGAGGAAGAGCAGGGAGGGGGAGAGAAGGAGTAGGGACTTAGGAAAAAAAGCGGTAAAATATACATGTAACTATTCCCCAAGATGATTGTAAAATGCATGAATTGCAAACACGAACTAATAAAATAAGTTAAAATAAAAAAGGACATTTTTTAGTGAAAAAAAATAATAGAAGGGTCCTTGGAAACCTCAGTATTAGTAGCTCCGGGGTATTTTAGAAGAATCTCCACTCTCTCAGTGGTTCTATGTTCACGCAGCCTGCTCTCAGCTTCAGCTGGATCTCAGTTCTTGCCAGGTGGATAGGAAAGAATGTTAATTTCCCTTGTTCCTTGTGACAGTTTCTTTTGTCTCCTAGCGGCATTCAGACTGATAATCTTTATGGTCTGATTTATTTTTGTATTCTTTGCAATCTTGCTCTTGAGTATACTCAAAACATGGAAACATGCAGACAGCTGATCTGAAGTAGGAAGGACCAAGATAAAGGGCCAACCAAATAAAGACAGGATTCCTTTAAAGTCTGTGACATTATAAAAAACGGTACCCACCTCCACGACCATGTGGGAATGACAAGGTGGTTCCCTGATCAAGCATAACTCTAAGAGAACATGAAGGTTTAATCCAGCTTTGTAATAGACTTGCCATATTGCCTCTCTTAATATTGTCAACAGTAGACTCTTACTGTGAGGGATAATGATAGATCTAATCTGCTTTGGTGACTCAGTTTCCTTATCTGTAAACTAGAAATTGTATTAGGAGTAACTCAGCTCAGAAGAATGTTGTGTGGTATTTGGAAACACAGAATGATTGAAAATGTAAAGTAGTAAAATCTAAGCATCTCTAGATAGAGCAAGGTTAACTTATATATGCCAGTATAGTCTCTCATTCAAGCTATATATATTTATACATGAAAGGGGCAGAGGTTTGGGCAGTAAAGATAATGAAGAAAGTGAAACAATGGGAGTTGATCATTTTAATCAGGTAAAATTTGGTGTTGTTTGTTATAAGTCATGTTAGGTAATTGTTAATTATCAAAAAGAAAATTATTTTCCCTAGACAGTGGTTCCGAAAAGGAATTAGTACCTACCAAGCAGGGATGTAGGATGAGTAACTGCACTGTGACAGTAGGTGGCCCTGAGCCCCTGCTGCTGCGTGGCCGATTTTAGAGGCATCCCACCCCACATGGCTTAGTATTCTTTTTGGGGAGGAGGGGAGGAGGGTGAGATGCCCACCAGAATGAAGAAATACCTTAATTATGAATCTAGTAATTTTGTAAGTTTTTATACCATAAAAATGAAAACTGTCTTTTGTTTGTAACATGTATTTTATAGTCAGCAACACCTTAGATGTGCAAAACTAGCTGCAGAGGTAGAGAGAAGGAAAATTAAACTACGACTGTTTTATTTACAGTCATTTTTTGGGAGGAAAAAGTGCACAGGCAGGTAATTCTTGCCTGAGTCAGTAATTACAGAAACTGGACCTCACACCTCGGTCCTCAGCCCCACATGCTGACTTTCTTCCTGGACCAGCCGAGTTAGCACCACAGCATTGCTCTTCCGTGAGGCAACAGACCTTCTGCTGGCTGTCGGACAGCTGTGTGGTTTTTCCCTCCCTGACTCCTTAATCTCTGCTGCTGGGCGGTGGATGTGACCGCCTAGTGACCCCGCAGCCGTGAGATTCTCGCGGCACCTTCGCAGTCCTCTCCAGGCGCAGCTGTCTCACCGTGTCCCTTGAGGTGGGTGGGGGTCAGATATCAGAGCCCCAGTTCACAACGAAGTGGGCTCCTCCCTTGAATTTTGATTTCCTTGATGGCTGAGTAAGGCTTAAGTCCTTTATTCCACCTCAGTTGCTTTCCCGTTTTCTACAAAGGAATTTAGAAAGCCTCACACTTGTAAAGCACGTTGGCCAAACGGAGCCCGAGGTGCTCCTGAGTTACAAAGCACCGTGTTCTCTGTCCAGGCTTCAGTTAAGAGGTTGCCTTTGTTCTCCCTCCCACATCCGAGCCGGCTTGGCGCCCGGGACACAGGCGCGTCACAGGGGAGCCTTCGGCTTCTCCCGATGCCTGTGTGCAAGAGCGTGGACAGGTGCAGGCCAGTGTTTGCTCAAATTCAGCTCTTCCAATGTCCTGCTGCTTTTCTCCCCGAAAGGGTGGCCTGCATCTCTTATTTTAGTGTAAAGCCTCCTTCTTGGTAGAATTCTGCCTGCCTACCCTCCGGCCAAACGGGCGGGAGTCTGCCTGTGGCACACACCCTGCTTGTCTCTGCTTAGCCTATTTTTGAGAAGTAAGCAGGGAAAACGACATCCCTTATGGCCTTAGTATCTGGGCTGCTTTGTTATTCAACATCCTATTCAGAGGAGCTGATGGTAGACTTTTGGAATAGCTTTTTTTTTCCTTATTGGAACAAATGAACTTATTTTCTTGGTGGGGTAATATAAGAAAGAGGAAGATGTAGCAGGGGACAAGAAGAGCCAATGAAAAAGGAATGGAAACTGTTTTAAGTGCAATTTTCGATACTTGCGTCAGTGTGGATTTGAGGAAAGGTGCTGCGTTGGGTTTACATGAGGAAGTTCATGTTGAGGGCGGATATGGTAACCAGTTACAGTGCTCTCGCCACCACTGGGTCCTGTGGCGGAGACTGGAGTCTGTAATTAGGAGAGCAATCAGGGCTTTAGGATTAGACCTTCCACTTTAGAAAGAAGGGACCCGGTTTTATTTACCATGAGCTCAGCTTGCAGATGCTCATTTTGCTGTGGTTTTGAGAGAAGACCACCTTGGGAGAAAGGCATGTAAATCTCATTTCACTGCTAGTTAAACAAATCAGCGAAAGTCAAGTCACAGGGGCGAACCCTGGCGGAGAGAAGCCCTGCAGGGATTCCCTGCTGCCTCCCGAAGCGAGATGGTGACACACATGGAGATATGAGTCCTGGCTTGCTCTCTGGAGTCAACACTCATTTGCAAAACTGGTTCTCTTGTTATTGTGTCAGAAGGAGGGATTTCTAACAGAGGGATTGACGGGAGAGACAAAAGGCCGGTGAGGTAATCAGCGAGCACGCAGGTGTCCCAGTTTCCCCGCAGCACTTGTACATACCAGGGGAACTGCTGGGGCCCCATGTACGTTCTCCTTCAGTTGAGTTTGCTGCATGTAAACAGTTTTCACTGATGACATATTTCATGTAGATATTTTATGACACGGAATATAAGCATTTGTGCCATTCGGAGGACGGCTAGTTTCCCATTTCATCAAACAGGCGTTGAACACGCCTCACGATGCACCATCTTCACTGAAGCTTGTTTGTGGGACCGAGTTTGTCGTCGGCAACTGCGCTGCTTGGCTGAGTGTTGGACTGTACAGCGAGGGATGATCCCTTCGTCTCTCCCTGTCCTGATTCTGAGCAACAGGCCACCTGGAATGCTCCTGGGCATGGTCGGCCTTGCTGGAGTCCGGCACACGATTTTAACTAGCGTTGTTTTTGGTGCAAGGAAAAGAAACCTACTCAGATTAGCTCGAGTAGTGAAGAGACTTGCCAAGATGGTACGATGACTTCTCCAGGAAAAAAATAAGACAACCCAGCTCGAAGGAACCACAAAACTGTCCTTCAGTTACTCTCGTTTCTTGGCCCCGAGAGGGTGAAAGTCTCATCTCTACTCTGCCCAGGATAGACACGGAGTCTCTTTCACTATCTGGGCATCCTTACGAGCATGCACATGGCCGTGTCATCTTTCAGTTGAGTGCCTAAACTAAATGATTATTTATTTTAGATCAAATAGAAAAAAAGGGAGCAAGAAGGAGGAAAGGAGTGGCGGAGGAAAGAGAAAGAATCTGATGGATTGTTGGTCAATGAGTCATTTCCCTTAATTATGTTAGACTAGTTAGGCTAATAACAGATAACTTCACAATCCTGAGAGAAAGTTTTTCTTCTTCCTAACACTGCATGTGAGTGTGGTTTGTCAGAGGATCCTGTGCACTGCAGTCTCTCAGGGACCCAGGCCTTACAGAGTGGCCACCATTTTGAATACTGATGGTCACCATGGCCTGTGGAAAAGAAATTCGAGTGCTTTTGAGTTGCAATTGAATGCTTGGCCCAGAAGTCAAACACTACTCCCTGCTCATAACACACAGGTCGAATGTAATTTCATGTTTCTCTCCCCCTGGCCATAAGCTTAGTAGGGGCTGGATGTACTATTTGGTGAGTAAGATTGTTACCATGCCTTAGGACAGGGTCTTACCCTGGTCCCGTTACTTCTGGGTATTACTGTAGGAATAAAGGTACTTAGCATTCCCTTACCAGTGTTCTTTATCTGTGAAACCGCCTTGGTAAAAATGGCATATGTAAGGTTATTTCTGACTTTAATAGCAATATTAAAGTGAAATAATGTGGAAATAATGATAACAAAGACAATTATGACCCTGTTATATGCCAACCTACTCATTTAGATTCTCTTTAATCGTAAAACTCAACTGAGGTTGGCAAATTAGCAAACGGTTGATTCACTGAGCTTGGTAGTATTGACTTTCAATCCTGCGTTTGTGATACTCACATTGACACTAAATGGTCATTTGAAAATAAATGTCTCTGACAGTTTCCCCATTAATTTTTATGAGTATCTTGCCTTAGAAGTTTATCGGAATGTAATGGAAAATAGTTTCAGGGCTTAAAAAGTCCTGGAAAGGCTGCTGATCGCTGTAATGCTCCATGCAACAGAAACAGAGATCTGCTTGATCTCGAGAGCTTTGCAACAATCTTGCTTAACTTGCGTCTGGAAAAGTGGTTTGAGATCAGGAAGGAATACACACATTTGAAAATACGTTCTTAGGGATTTCTAATGAAGAGTAGAAGAGTGGACACATTTATATTGCCTTTTTAGTCCTGCCAATTGGATGTCATGGAAGTGACTGCTCTCTGCCTGACCTGCGGGGAGCTCTGTCCCCGCGTTGGGTTCCTCCACACAGCCCGTCGTGCCTGGCTGCCATTTGGGGAGCGCAAGAGAAGTCTGTTATCACCAAATTCTACTTTGCAGAAGAAGTGTGGGGACTTCCCTGGTTTTGTGCTCAGGTCTCTGAATGAACGATATTACTAAGTGTCTTACCTTTTCCACTTGTAAGGAAAGGCCACGGTCTGTTGTGTGTTATGTGGAAATTATCCTGATTAGAGCTACAGATGCTCCACCGCACACTAGACTTGAGACACAGGCAAAGCACTCCAGGCGGAGACATGAGCTATCTCACTGGTGTTGCAGCACGCCTGTGCTTTAGCTGCTTCCTCGCAGTTCCAGGGGCTGCCTGTCCTGTGTGGGGGACATAGCTTCCTCCCGGAGTTGCATGTGGAGCTGGATTGCTCTGCACTGCTCAGCTGGTGTCTCCCTGTGGAAAGTGCACCCTGTTTTTACTGCTGAGTCTTTAATTTTTAATTTAAAATTGAATCACTATCAAACTTAGGTAGGCATAGAAAAATCCTATACCATTATATATGTATAGAGTTTAGAATTTGAATTAAAATATCAATCTTATAACAAGCATTCTGACCTATCTCTATCAATTCCTTCCCCACTTTTTGCCCAACAGACTCATCCACTTCTCATTCTTGCAAATATTTTTTTTTTCACTGCTTACCTCCATTTTGAAAAATAACATCCTTAAACTGGTATTTCTTGGCCAGTTTTGGAATAACTATTGTGAAAGGTGGGGATTTAGTTCCCTTAATGGAACATCCCTGCTCCCTTCCACCTTGTGGTGCCTGAGACACCCTGTACATTTTGGCTGAAGCAGTAGGCAGGGTTGCAGGTAAGTGAATGGTCTTTGCAGCTGAGCCAGGCTGCTTACTCTAATTATGTTATTTCCTAGAGTTAATAATTACTCCTCTCTCAATTGATTTTTAGATATTTCATCCTCCAACTTCCTTGGAATTACAGACATTTCAATTTACATAAATAAATGCTTCCTCTCTTCTCTGTCCCTCCCTTCTTCCTCCCTCTTCTCTCTTCCTCTGTCCCTCTGTCCCTCTGTCCATCCTTCTTTCCTTCCTTCCTGGATATGTCCTTTATAGCCCCTTCTGTCCTCTTCCCTCATTCATGAGTAACTGCTTCTAGGTCCACTTTTTCCTTTATTAACACTCAAGAAAGGCCTTTATTTGTCTCTTGGGTTGAGTCTTCTATGTTTTAGACTTTCCATATTTTTCTCAATTTTTACTCTCATTTTGTTGAATCGTGCCCTTTAGTAGTTACCTGATGTTATGGTTTGTGTCTAGATGTCCCCCCAAAGCCTCATGTGGTAAGAGATAGCTGGATCTAGAGTGTGTGGTTATTAAATTAATCCACTGATTGGTTTGGCATAGTTCTGCTGGGATCAAGGATGTGAAACTAAAATTAAGGGTGGGAGTGCTACCCGCCCTAAGGGCAGGTAGCCTAGATAAAATACAGGAAGAAGCTAACTAGCTGCTTGTTTGTATTGCTTATTTGCATACATTCTTTGTATTCCTGACCTTGCTTTGCCGCCGGTGGGCTGCCAGTCCGCCATGCCGGTCCGCCCTGCCTCTGTCATGCCGCCCTGCCTCGGACCCAGCAGACTATAGACTGAAACCTCTGCAGACTGTGAGCTAATAAACCTTTCTTCCTCTAACTTTGGGTGTCGGGTATTCTGTCCCAACAACAAGAGAAAAGTAACTAAAACACCTGAAAAGAAAGTTAATTTTGTTCTGACATTTTACATATTTTTATTTTACTCTTAAAAATGCTCACTAATTGGGCCAGTTTTCAAATTCTAGATAAGAAAGCAATTTGCTCGGAGCTGAGAAGGTGTTCCTCCGATGCTTGCTTTTGCTGCTGAGAAGACACCAGTTTTGATTTCCAAGCACTTTTATGGAACTTGTTTTTTCTTTCTGTAAACGTTTCTTCTGTCACATCTTGTTTGTGAACACATTTTAGTCCTCAATAGCTTTCTGTTGTTGTTAGTATCCCTGTCTTTTGTTGTAACATCCACCTCTTGTTTCACGTGCTCAGTATCTTCTTTCTGAGGCCTTCATTGCTTGAAATGCCCGTGTGCTTATTATTTGCAATAGGCACCGTATTCACATGACAGACCATTCAAACCAGAAGAGTATTCAGCAGAAAACAAATGTTCCTTCCTCCCACCACACCTGCCATCTTATTTTCCTTCTTCAAATCTTCCCTTTAAGGCCAGTATGTGTCCTTAACGAGAATCCACGTCACCTGCTGGGAGGCACATAGACCAGGCTGCCTGTTCTGGGACCCACTGGGCAAAGGAGCTGGAAGGTCCCGGGGTCGGGGTGTCAGCTATCATGTAGCATCCTCTTTTCATCATGCTTTTCACTCACACTCTTAGTTATGTGAACTCAAAGCTTCTTCCCTTTAGCTCTCCCACTTTCCTCGGGATGGGGGAGGGGTAGTCCATGGCTGGCAACCTGCAGGTCCGATTGCTTCTTAAGAGAGACATTCAATTCATCTGCCTGTTTTCAGCCTCACCCCTCACCTCACTTTAGGATGTAGTTCCTCCCATTTCTGCATCTGTCTGAGATGTCGTAGCCTTCGGCTAGTCATTTTTGGGAGTCTGGTGTCAACATTACTTTTAGGTATTTGGGGGTCCAGTACAATCGAGAGGAAAATCTTTTGGAATCTCTCATTCAAACCAAAGTTGCCTGTCTGTGTAGTGCCTCCACGGCCAGCAGGGAGCTGGGAGGAGCTGGTGACTGACTATTGCACTTTCCTCATCCTTCTTCTCCTCTCCCTTCTTCAGGGTCCTGTAAGATGGAGGAAGAAGGAGGAAGGAGGAGAGGATGTGAAAGAAGAGCTCTTTTAACTTAATAAAGACTGTGGGTTCGCTTTCTGCTCTCAGATATCCTGCATCACGGCAGGAGTCCGAGCCACGCTGTGTCCTTGGGCCCCTTGCGGCTGTGTGGAGTCCCTCTGCAGGTACTTTAACAATGGTTCTTTCCTCTTCTACAGATTCCATTGCTTCCCTACTCTAACCTGTGCTCCACCCACAGAGTTTCTTTCTACTGATGTCTCTTGGTCCTAGAAAGCTGCTATCTTGAGCAATATTTCTGTGTTTTCTTCGTGTCCATCTGCTTTCCTCAGTGTCACCCAAATCTACAGGAACATGATACTCTCTCACCAACCAGATGGTGAGATCTCTCTTCACCCAGCTGGTATGACTCCCCTGGCCAGGAGTTTGTCCTCATTTCTCCAAGTGAGGTGAGACATTGGGGTGTAGCCAGGACGCCAGGGACAAGGCACACGAGTCTTGTCTCACTCTGCCAGGAGTATATGTTGTTGGCTCGCGAGCTCCTGCTTCTCAGCTCGAGCACTACCTGGGAAACTGGCCTCCTAGACCATGTCATTTCAGTCTTTCTGAGAACTTATCTTGAGGATCCTTTGTTGGCTTAAGGAGCAGGGAGGGGAGGCAAAATGAAACTTCGCTATTTATACATGAATATATTAAAACCTCTTCACCTGGAGAACTCTGTGTTTCTCCCATTCATACCACTGAGATAAAGAGTGTTTGTTGACAAATAGTTTGATGACCTGCTAACAAGTCTCACTTGGGTACATCTGTACCTTCTTTTCTTTGTATTTTGCTTCAACCCAAGGTCCATTCATTTTTCGTTCCTGTCCTGTATGGTACTCCAGGAGGCCGATTCCTGTAAATCCCACCACTTGTGTTCCCCTGCATTTGGTTTCCGACCTCCAGTTAGATCTAGCCAACAGGAGAAGTGGGAGGGTGGGAGGAGAGCAACACAGAGTTTTACTTCTGTTTCCTCCCTTTACGTCTTCTATGGCTACAGCTCCCATCATGTGGTCCCTGCTTCTCAGCATCAGGACTCGCCGAGCTCCTGGGACACTATTTCCTCTCTGTTCTCCTCAGTGTTGGTGATCGTAATGTCTCCCCATTACCACAGTATCTGGATTCCTCCCCGTTCTTTTTTTTTTTTTTTTTTTTTTTTGTGGTGCTCTTAACACAGCCCAAAACTTAAATTCTTGTTTCTTTGGATTCTCTACATTTGGCTGATTTGGAGTGAATCTGTTTCTTACCAAGATCCAGAAGTTAAGGGAAAGAGAACCATAGTTGAAGAATTTAAGTGAGACTTTGTCATTGATTGAGGATGAACTGCACCACAGGCAGGAAGGACAGGAAAGAAGGGACTCCAGCTGTGGGACTGTGGCCCACCGTATGCTAGTCCCTTCATGAGCCCGACAGAGGCTTTCTTATACAAGCGAACAGTCAACACGCCATGCCAGCCATTGCTTGGTGAGGGGGGAGGCAGGATGGATAATTACGCGTTAAGACTTTCTGAATTTTCAAAGGGAAATTGTGATTTCCATGAAAACATTTGGTACCTATTATTTTGTTGAGACTCATTTTTTCTCCACTGGCATCATATGGTGGAAGGGCTGATGTTTTTCTATTAACTTTCATCCCGTCTCCTCATGTCTGAGGAGCAGGAAGCCGGTCCATCTCTGGTTTCCTTATGTGTAAGCCCTTGTCCCCTGCAGGTTCACAGAGCCAGCCCGCTGTGTAGGACGCTGTCTGCTCCTCTAGGGGGCCCCACTACTTTGGATATTTGCATAAGAGAAAGAAAAGAAAGAAACCTAGTGTTTTTTTTTGTGTGGGGAAAGAGAGAAGGAGAAGCAAGACTTGCCACCTGTCAGAAGGTCCTGGCAGAGCGGCAGCGACTTTGTGAAGTTCCTGAATACTGAGAAAAACGCAGCTTGGGCGGGAGCTGATCTCTCTACCATCCCCAAGGGACAGAAGAGAATAACTTCAACGGGTGTTCAGAGGCCTTGCCAGAAGGAAAAACAATTAGGTATGGCGGGACAACATTTTAGGAGTCCTGTACAAATCATCTTGTCTGCTTGATCGACAATATGAGCATGTGTTGTTGGAGAAATTGGTTTCTTTTCAAAAGACTAAATTGTGAAATTGTGATCCACCCTCCCATGCTTGGTTCTCATCATATACACACTTACATTTAATAACAGCCTTCCTCAGGCTTAAAACTAAGCAAAGGTGTGTAAACTACAAATACGTGTCCATTGTTAGTGAATTTGGTAGCAGGAAGCAGGTGTGTGTTGGAAATTCCCTGTCAGTTATATGTCACCCTGTGTGGGGACAGACCGCATTTCATTTTTGTCTCCTCTGCCTGTGTACCTGACACATAGGTAGTTTGTTAGTTGAATAAATGTTTAGCAGTTGAATTTTTAACTACAGTTTGGATGGTTATTTTCTATCACTGCCTTCATAAAAGTAACTTCTATTCAAGGAGCATAGCTGGGCTCAGAAAAGAAGGTAATCTTTTGTAAAAATGTGCTTGGGGGCATATAATTTAAATTGCTTTCTTGCTGACTCCTTCAAAGATCTACAAAATATGTCAAGTTTACTTATTTATAGTCCAGGTACTGTAGTTCGGAGATTCTTGGCAGGGAGTCAATGAATGTTTAGTAGTGATGGGATGCTTCTGATTAGATGTTTTATGATTTAAACTAGCATACAGATTTCATAAAACTTCTTAATATCTATTTGCTTCAGTCTACTTTATTTATTCAAAAAGCACATTTATGAAGAATGAGGAAATCAGCATATGGTACACATTTTAGTTACACGTTCTTGTTGGAAATGAAGCCCAAGAAGATAAACTCATGTTTTGTTGGGGGCTTAAAGTTGTGTGGATGCATTTGTCTGTGCATGAGTGTGTATACATATGTGTGTGTGTAAAGTGTGAGTATGTACTATGAGGAGCAATACCGATCAATAAAATCACCATGGAATCACAATGCACTGTGACAACCACAGCGTAGGTGTGGACAGGCTGCCAAGCGCCGACTGCCCCGAGCAGTCAGGGAAGCGGACTTGTACACGGAGGCCATGTTTTAGCTGAGCGTAGTGGGTGCATGGGAGTGACCCAGGCCGGAGGGGATGGGCGTGGCAATCACTGTGTTCCAGCCAGAGAAAACTGTACACACAAGGCCGAGGACCGCAGTGTGTCTGAAACATGGTGAGCGACTAAGTAAGAAATGGTGTTTTCTGTCTTAATAAAATTCCCACTCTCATTGACAAAACACATTGGCAATAACATTAAAGCAGTAATGGTGAGTTTTAGAACTTCAGCAACATTCGCCAAATATTATTCATGTTAGTTACTGTGCCAAGTGCTTTATACGTACTATATTGTTTTATTTAACCCTCACTAAGACACCTGAGGCAGGCTCTGTAATTTTTATCTAAAACACAGGAGATTCGGGGTCAGAATTGTTAAGAAACAGGTCAGACACTGATTAAGTTATGGAGCCTGGGCCCAGGTAAGTTCCTCTCACTGTGAAGCCTGTTCTCCGAAGCCTGGTGCTTCTGGCCTGTCTGGATCTAAGAATTCAGAAGGCCACTCAGACACACAACTCACTCTGGGCAGTAGTTTAAGCTTAAAGAGCTTTACTTTTAAAAATCGGAAAATATGTACTTTTCTTGTGTCTGATAATTCTATTATACTGTGATAAATACACAAAGAATACTTTTCAATACTAAATGTAAGTATACTAGCGAATAATACAAAACATGTGTGGACACAATATGTAGGTCTCAGGTCTGGGGAAAAACTAACGAAGCCAGAGAGTTCTAGTGTGAATTATTACTACTGTACCCAGGACCACAGAAAAGCTACTCCACTGTCTGCGCTTCCGCAGGCAGCGTCTGTGAACTGCGGTTACTTGAAATGAGTCCGATACTGAAAGGCCGCGCGTGGTGTTATTTTCAACATTTCAGGCAAACCTCGGCTTCTGTGTGTTTGACATCTCAAATCCCCTGTAAGTTCCTCACTGTGATCCAGCTTGGTCTGTTTACCAAATCTAAATCTCTGGAAAATTTGTTCCTACAGAAGATCTAGAAAAGATGATTTATCTTCACGCAGCACATTTGTCATCCACCTCCACCTTCCCGCCCTGGAGTCTCGTGGGGGTTTCCATCATCTGGCCTGATGCCGCTGGGAATAGCCTTCCCGCCTTTGTTGTTCCTTGTCCCTTTCTTTCTGTCCTTCCTGCTGACTCCTCGACCCCTATCCACACTACTGGTTTGTCATTTATCCTTATGCATCTCTCCGATTCCTGCTCCTCCCTCCTCAGTTTCCCTTGTCTCTTCTCATTTCAAACGTTTGCTTTTCTTTGCACTTTTGGAAAGTAACGATGAGTCCAGATTCGCAGCGCAGTGTTACCTCACTCTTTGCCTCTTTTCCATCTTCCTCCTCTTGCAGCTGGCGAAGGCAGACTGATTCACAACTCTCTGTTTCCCCCTTTCCCTCTCCGCAGCTGCATTGTGTCTTGCATGGTTTTATTGCTTTGGAGGAGGCTGAAAGATTGCCAAGTGACCCACAAGACACGACCCACGGTCTTTTGTTTCTCAGCGCCCCAGGGACAGAATTTAAATTTTATGGAGTGCGAGGTTTGAATTTTGGATACTGTCCATCTCTTTTGGCTTAGAAAACCTCTTTAGAAGTGTGGACTTTAAGATCCTTGGCTATGCAACATTCTATAACTTTCTTGTCTTTGTAGATCTCAAATAAATATGCCAATTTACATACGAGGGTAATGAAAAATGATATTCAGTATTCCTATATTAAAACTTTAAAATTGGTCAGGCGGTCTGGGAGGCCAAGGCATGAGGGTGACAAGTTCGAGCCCAGCCTGGGCGATTTAGCAGTTTAGCGAGACCCTGTCTCATACAATACAAAAGGAGGGGCGGGATTTAGTTAAGTGAGAAGGCCTTGGGTTCAATCCCCAGTACTGAAAAAAATTAAATTTCTTTCATAAAATAAGGTATGCTCATTAAGAACAGGAAAAAAGGAGCAACATCTATAGTCCTCAGCATGATCACTGTTAATATATTCTCAGTGTTCCATTTTATTTTTTATTTGCCTCAGATTTAGAATTTTGTTTCTTTTAGTTTCTGCTATTGTATAATTGTGAATAGTATGTATACAATTTTGTATTTTTTGTCAGTTAGTATAATTGCTAAATTACTTTTTCACAGTCTACTATGGTTATAATTTTTTAAAAACTGTATAATGTCCCTTGGTGTGTCTGGAGGATAATTTATTCAACCGTTTACTAATTGTTAGATCTCCCTACTTTTTAATATGTGAGGTTTGCCTGGGCTAAGTGCTCAACCAGACCAGCTTTCTTTCATTGCTCATGATTGTCCATGTGACCGACTTGCCCACTACCTCAGGGTCCTACTTGTGATGATTCTGGGAATGCAAGAAAGTGAACCTGCAAACAATCTGCACCTGGGATGATCCTCTTTCCACTCATCTGTTACAACATGGTACCCGGGAGCAAGCTGTGGGAAACCTTGAGATCCTCTCTGATGATAAATAGTGGGAAAAGAGGGGCAAGGGCACTTCGCGAGCAGAAGTTACTGACGCCTGTCTGGACCAGAATTAGGAATGTTACACTGGTACCAAGGGGGTGAGTGTTTTGTCTGGATGCTTGTTGACAAGATAGGGTCGTATAAAATCACTACAGGAAGCCTGATTTTAGGGAAGTGTTAGGACTGCAAGTAACAGAAAACCGAATTAAACCAGTGCAGACAAACAAATAAATGCTCTACGCTCCCACGCTGGAGCATTTGGAGGCTGGGCTTCGGGCTGGCCGACTGGGCTCCGCGGGCGGGCGCTCCGCGGTTTGTTCAGCGGGACGCTCCTCCGGGTCGGGCTGTGTCTCCAGGCTGCCTTCCTTCAGAGGCACAATGACTGCAGTTACTTTAAGCCTCACAGGTCCATGCCATGGCTTTCAGAGAAAGTGAAAACTTTTTTTTTCTGGTGATTTTTTTTTTTTTACTAAAAATGAGAAAAATTATTTCCCTGGGGTTCCATGTAAACCTTTCTTTGTATTTTGGTGGTCTGGATTAGATTACATGCCCATTTCTGTGCTAATCTTTGGCTCAGGGCTGCGCCCCGAGCGGCTGGCTCATGTTTGTGTTCGCCACCCAATCACAATGCCAGACGTGTCGGAAGGTTATTTTTAAGCCAATCAGGTTCACTGCCGCATCTCAGAATGCAGGTAGTGCGCCTTATGGCCTGTGTGGGACAAGAGGAAAACGGAAATAGACGTTGTACGAGTTTAACTCATAGTAATTGCCAGTCTGGAGCTGGTGTCTCGATGGGGCTTTAAAAATGCTGAAAACTTAGAAAATGCTCACGCAGTTGGAACAGGTAAGAAAGCCAATATGAATGATGATTTCGGTAAAATCTGGTGGTGTTCAGTTTTGAAGAAGAGGAGATTAAGGGGCTGTGATCGGTCTATGGGTCTGGAAGCCTGTTTCTTGGGTGCACGCCTGTCTCTTGCTAGCTTTGTGATGTACAGCGTGTTCCTTCAACTCCTGCTGCTTTGGTTTCCTCGCCTGCAAACTGAGATAGTGAGAGATCCTGCCGCGCAGGGGGGACGGGACTGAATACACAGAAATCTTTAAGAGAAGTCGCTAGTTCATAGTCATACTTGTTAGTCACTCTCAATACTTTATTTTCATTATATATTCTTTATTTTTGGTTTTTATTTTTATTTATTTATTTATTTTTTTTGTGGTGCTGGGGATCGAACTCAGGGCCTTGTGCTTGCAAGGCAAGCACTCTAATCACTGAGCTAAATCCCCAGCCCCTGGTTTTTATTTTTATTTTAGTTTTTTAAAAAAATTTTAATGTTATACAAATAGTTATCAATAGAAACAATAGAAAAAGCAAGCACTCTTCTTTTATTAAAAAAACCCAAAATTTCATAACAATATAATTAGAGAATAACAATTGTTAATACGAGGGACAAAACTTTATTTTCTTTTTTTTTAAACGTTCTTTTCAATTAACAAAAACAATTAGTGAGAAACCATGCACTATTTAAGCTTGTGTGCCTGACTTATTTCACTTAACCTTATAGTTTCAAGTTCCATATGTTTTCCTGCAAGTGCCTCAAATTTTTCTTTATGGCAGAATAGTACTCCATTGTGTATAAATACTATATTTTCTTTATCCATTCATCTGTTGATGGACATGTAGGCTGTTTCCAATATCTGGCTATTATAAATTGTGCTGCTGCAGACATGGGTGTGCATATACCCCTATAACATTCATTATTTTTACCATATATTTTATAGAAAGTTGTTTGAAAGAAGTAGTTAATTTCTCTCAAAATTTATACAATATTACTTTTTCAAAATATCTAGGGAATATATTTTCATCTGTGTGTGAATGTACGTGGTGTGTGTGTGTATGCGTGAGAGAGAGAGAGAGAGAGAACATGTTGATAAGGTTCATCCATATCTTTTAAACTTTATTCAGTTTTATGTGCTTCTTCAGTCATAAGAACAATGTGTATTAATGACTGTCACCTATATCATCCACTCTGCAGAGGTGGACGAACTCTGCCCAGAACCGGATCTTGATGTGGAGACTGATGATGTCACCTGTGCCCAAGAGAGTGCGAGAAGGCCTGTTACCACATAACGAGACTTTGTGCAGAGAGCAGGCTGGGTTCCTCTACAGGTCTGGCGATAACTGGAGAGAGGAGGGTCTTGTTCAGCTTCCGGCCAAGTCGGGATGAGTGTAGGGTGGGTGTTCTTTTCCAGCCACCAGAAGTTGTGTGGTTTGTACCTCCCACCAGCACCAAAGGACAACTCTACCTCTTGTCCCCGGTCCTTTTTATCAGCTGACTGAGAGCGGTGATGGGATTAGGGTCTGTCAGCAGTCGAATCTCATAAATGCAGACTCTTTATTATAATCCAGAAAACATGGAAGGTGTAGAGATCGTGATTCAGAAAGTAAAATCTTTGTTAATCACCCAATCCAGATACAGTTATATATATATATGTGTATATATATATATAATATATAAATACACATACATATACACATATATATTCTTTTTAAAATTATTATCTATTTGGATATTCTCAGTAATTTTAGAGTCCTAGACTTGATTTTTTTCTTTATCATCACGAACCATTTTATATCTCATATTGTGTGTGCTGAACCAAAGAAAAAGGCTATTGGGTTGTAAATCTTCTGGAAAAAATAAAATTGTCTTATGGGCTTTCCTCTTTTAAATTGTAAGTCATTTAAGATTATCTGTAGTAATGTTTTACAGATAGCATCAGTTTCCATGTATTGGCCAAATGACAGTATGGCTTCTGTTTGCGTCCTTTTAGTCTGGAGTCAGACAGCCAACATCAGTCAGCCAGATGAAACCCGCACTAAAATGATCTGAAGCGTTCGTGTTCTTTTCAGCCTTATTGATTGTCCATTTTAATTCAGAGTTATTAATTCTGTTTCATGTTTCTATCTCTGTTTTATTTTGTGTTTTTCTGAATCGAACTGGACTGAGTCTGGGTCAAATAGGCTCTAGAGAATGTGAAATCCAGGCTAGCTTGAAGTAATGATTTTTTCCCTTTCCATAGAAAACATTATCCAAAATCTAGATACTTGAAGCTTCCTGTTTAAAAACTGTAAGTTATTTTTTGAAAAGGAGTTTTGTCTCATGGCACGAATATAAGGTATATGAATCAAATTCTTCTTTTGCTTACATTTTAAGGGTATAAAGCATCAACCAGGCTAGAAAAATTCTTAAACCTATTCTAATTGTGCTATAAAGTTTTTTAAAGTACGTAGAAAACTCTGTACATGTGTTCTGTTAGTAGCTCTGACAGGCTCTCAGTGCCCCAGACAGAGCTTATAAATGGAAAAAGTCGCCATCAAATTATAGTTGTCCATTTATTTAGTTTTTCAGTGTGCCTATCCTTGAGTCACACAATTTCTAGCGGAAATAAAGTAGCAGACAATTAAGAGACGAATGGTGTGGAGCATTAGGCCACAGCAAGCAGGCCCACCTCGCTAACTCTTGAAGCACTTGCTGTTTCATGGGACTCACTTTCCTTCTATGCCTGACTCGGCTGTTCTTAACTTCCCTGGACCTCAGTTTTCTCATTTTTTACATCAGCTTGATTATATATGATTCATAGGTAGTTTTTTTTTTTTATAAGGATTAAATGAAATTCTATATGCAGAATACCCAGCGCAATATTCTGCACAGTAGCTGCTTGGTGAGCAATAGCTTTTGCTGTTATTATTGTGCTCAGAGTTGACTTGTGGTCATCACTGTACAATCATTCATCCTGAAAAGGCTTCAGAAATAGTGTCTCGGAATTGGTAAGGGCGAAGCAGGGCATGGTGGCACATGGCTATAATCCCAGCACTCTGGAGGCTGAGGCAGGAGGATTACTGCAAGTTCGGGGCCAGTCCAGACTACATAGAGAGTTCAAATCCAGCCTGCTGCATAACCAGACCCTGTCTCAAAAAAAAAAATTGGTAAGGCGAAACATAATTTAATTATGATTTCATTATGCCACTTACTCCCCTACTCCCAACCCCTGAATGATTTTTCATTTCTTATAGAATGAAGACATATTACTTCTTATTTTGTGGTCCTCAATAATCTGTTCCCATAACCCCTTTTTCCCAATGAGACATTTGTATACCTCATTAGCTGCTAGCCCTGCATACCCTATATTTGTCTGACTCCTTCCTCCAGGCTTTAAAAAAGTAATGGGGACTCCTATTTATGGTGCATTTACTAAACAGCTTGCATTGTGTAAAGCCTTTAGAGTGTGTCATCACACTGAGTCCCATCCTCAAACCTGTGATTTGTTCTTATTTTCCTCATTTGGTGCCCAGAAACTGGCCCTCATAGTACAGCTCATAAGACGTCAGGTTAGCGTTCTGCCCGGCCAGTTCCTGTCGCACTCTTTGGCCTTCACATAACCTGTCTGATGATCCCTACTCATCCTTCAGTGCGTCCTGGAAACTTCAACCTCTGCAAGGATCCTCCTCGGTTATCTCAGCTAGAGTTGGCTCTTTCCATCCCACATGAGTGGAGCTTGAGTTTGAACTTGTATTACAATGTCAAAACGTTTTGTTTTCTATTCCTGTTTTTTGTGTAACCATTTCCCAAATGCCACTGTGGACGAGGTAAGAGTAGGTGCCATGTTCTAACTGGCTTCCTCGAAGGACCATACGGCATGTTTTGTAGTGCACAGATAGCCCAGGATGCTTATGGCGTGAAGTGGAATTATACTGCCATGGCTCATCTGAGCTCTGGAAGTATTTTGTTGTGCATGCTAAAGTGCCTTTGATGAATGTGGCCTCAGAGAGAGACAGAAACTTTGTAGAACTGAAAGGGGAGATGGTACTCTTTGTATGAAGGATCACACTTCCTGGTAGTAGGCGGACATCTACAGTGTGACTGAGTCTTTGGTGGCCACAGAGGTCTCGGTCATACTGCTCCAGCTTCAGTAACCCGTGTGTGGACAATCACGTTCTCCTTGCTAAACTGGACTGTCCTGCTAGGCTGTGGGTGCTGAGAAGAAGAACCTCATCTATGCTGATTTCCAGGAGTCACCCGTACGTAGAACTGCGCCTGGACAGAGTAAGTGCTCAACTGTACCAGTGAGATCGACATTAATTAACTACCGAGCTACCTTAAATCCTTAAGAAGCAGATGGACTATCAGTGAATAAGTCAAACTATGGATCAAACAAAGATGACTGATTATCTAAAATACGTCACTTAAGTAGTAACTTTTGCTCCTAAGGTGGCATAGTGGATTGTTTTACTTTGCAAGGCATGATCCATTTTGTCTTTGTGCTGTTGTTAAATACAAAGCAAATCAGAAAGGAGCGTGTCCATTTGTTTGCATGATTATAATAACTCTGACATCATGATATACCTTTCTCCTGGCCCGTCTCCTATCTACAATCTTTCACTTGGTCTCTGGTGCAGGCCTCTTGGTGTAAAGCCTTATCTGAAGCGTGCACTTCACCACCACCTTCCTTAGAGGGAGTGTGGCAGCGCCTTTTCTAGCTGTGGAAGCAGCGGAATCCCAGGAGATAGCCCCGTGCATCAGCCACTTCCCAGGATTTGTAAAAATAGGGTTTTGAGTGTGAGTTTGCCAAGAGCCCAAAGTGATCATGAAAAGAACAAGAGTAAGAAGTCACTGAATGCATTTCCAAATGGCAATGAGAGGTTCGTTATAAAGAAAATACCCTTTCTGGAAAATATCTTTCCAGGATTTCTGAGTAGGCTGATTTTCTCTCTGACAAAATGATAACGCTGATTCAAAATTCTCTTCCCCCCATGGTGTGACTTCCTTATCTGCTTTACCACCTGGTCTTGAGTACAAATGGGAGGAGACACAAGACGTGTTGACACTGAACAAAAAGGAAGATGCATTTCTGGTCTAGAATCTCTGTTCTCTTTTTTCTTTGTTATTTAGTAAGCAGGTTTACTAAGACATATCACGAAGTAGATTAATACATTGAGTTCATTTGAAACACCAGGAAGTATGAAGTACCAAAAAGATTTTCCTCACTGCTGTTGGAATTTGATGTGTGATTCCCTGGCAGGTAGCCACCCTTCACACCCCAGGACATATTTGCTTTGAAGCCATATTTGCTTTGAAGCCTTGCAAGGGCTTGTGGGTCTTCATTTCTCCACTGCACATGGTCACAGGAGCCAGAAAGTGAACATAGAATTTCTTCCAAGTTGCTAGAAGCCAGTTAGGAGTTCTTGATAACAATCAAGACCCAGAAGCACTAGAAAGCACATTTCTCTTAAAAGCAAACACTCCAGCAGTCATTAAAAGTTTCCATTTTCCAACTGTTGTATGACCTTTATCCTCTTCTCCTGAAGATGTATTAGCTACCCACGTTGTTGTCAGTTATAGGAAGGCTAAGTAAGATGTGCACATTTTGTAATATGTAGAAAAGCTGTTTCTTCTACTAAACTGTCTGAAGCAGGAAGTCGTGCAGGAGAATGTAAGATGGAAAGCTGCCCTCTTCATTGTGAAACTTAGTAATTTAATTAAGAAGGCGGACATCCCCTAGAGAAGCTGGACTAGATAGATTCAGGCCTTATAGATTTCCTGATGATGTTTTTCATCTTGCTTATTTAGCTCATTTCTGATTTTCTACACTTTTTACTGTGCCCACAGAGTACCTGTCCATCGAGTTGACTTTCTGGGAAAGGATGGGTCAATGAAAATGATCCTGAACATTAACCTAGAACAAGAACTTTAAAAGGTTTTCTTTTTCTTTTATCCACTAGTTCTTAGGTTGTGTTGTCTTTAAAAGAGAAACATCTTCCCCTTGTCCTCAGCTCCCCCTATCGCACCCCCCATCCCTTGCCACCTCCTCTCACCCCACGGAGTCTGCCCCCTCTATCATCTTGCTGTGCTGCTGAATGTATACTGCTTCTGAAACACTTTGGAATGAAGGGTGATATGAAATTGTAAAGTGTTTTTATCACAGGGTTCTGCCAATATGTCTCAATCTTGACGCGCAACACCTCTTCTATTTCAGTGTTGTGACGGGAACACAGCAGGTCCCCAGGAGGCACTGCACTCAGACAGGCATGTGAGATCACACTGGGGCTGATGGGGACCATGCCTTGGAGCGTCTGCCGCTTTAGCTGATTGTGGGTGATGCACAGAAAGGCGCTCAGTGCCTTGCTGCTTGGAGTGCAGTCTGGGACCTGAACTGCAACTTGTCAGAAATACAAAACCTTGAGCTCGTCTTAGGTGTAGGCTTTTTGAATCAAAAGCTGCATTTTAACAAACTCCAGGGATCGGTGCACATGTCGCCAGTATAGTGGACATCTGATATTTTTATCAGGTCTGCATTCCTTACTCTGGTAACCATGTCTCCTTCCCTTTCTTAAAATAACTGCTCCTTTCTCTCTCCAGTTGTGTGATTCTGCTGGGGTGGCCAGTCACAGGGCAATAACATTTTGGCCATAGAGGTGGACACATAAGTCAAGTCTGGGTGTTCGTGCTGCAGTGCTTGGTTCAGGGGTGGTCACATGGGACGCAAGTGGGCCAGTCAGGATCCTTCTCTGTGTTTCTTCCTACTGAAGTTGGAGGGAGAAGTCTTTTTCCTCTGGTGTCATGAATCCTGTAAAAGGTAAATGTGGGGTGGTCAATGGTATTTCCCAGCTAAGTGGGGAAGACCTGTCTACCGGGAATGGGAAAGAGCCACACCCAAAGAGAAGTAGAGACAGAGATGCAGCTCTGGGTCTGGCTCTGGGGTCTGGCTCTGGGGTCTGGCTCGAGTCAGGCTTCTGCCCTCTTACAAAGGAAGTGAAGACCCCACAGGACAGATATGAGGAAAGGGCGGCTGCCGTGAGAAGGTGCAGAGTGCAAATACTGGCTTCGATACAAGAACCCTCACAGCAAGTTTAGTCACTCACCTGCATTCTCTGGCCTTCTTTCTTTGTAGCAGTAAGACAAATATTCTTACAAGATTTTTAAAAAGTTTAAATGAAAATGCAAATGAGGCATGAACAAAATACATGGTACTGTTTACATTTAAAAATTTATCACGGTAAAAGACGCATCGCCTTGAGTCTTCCTCAAAATCTTCCCCCATGTTTTGAAGGATTGTATGCTGATTCTATAAAGCTCGTCACTTTCTGCAGCAGCTCTGGAGTCCTCTTTCCTGAGTGTCTTATGAGGTGTGATCAAAAATGTAGTGAATGCTCCTGTCAAGTGCCACCCAACAGAAAGGCAGCTCGTAAATATGTGTCCTCATCCACCTTATTCATGGGATCTGTCACCATGTGCCTTCTGGCTTTCCCCAAAGTCAAAACGGCCATGAGAGGTAAATGTTGTGAATCCATTCGGGACATCGAGGCAGCCGGGACAGCGCAACTAAAGACACTCAGGAAAGAGGACTCCAGAGCTGCTGCAGAAAGTGGCGAGAATGACGGGGTAAGTGCATTTCAATTGAGAGTGAGTATTTTGAGAGGGATTAATGGAGTATGTGTTTTACTGTAATACATTTTAAAAATATAAACATTCATGATAGTTTTCAATAATACCTTGTATACCACAACTAACATGGTGACTGATACATTTCAAAACTTCCTGGTTGTCTGCTACCAGTGTTTTCACTATGACTGTATTATAGTTTCTTTAGCAGAGCAGTCTGCCTTTAAGCAGGGATCTGAATGTTCCTTTACCCTTTTGCATCTCAGTAACTGAGATGCAAACTGCCTTGAGTTCTGCAATAAAAATGGCACTTGTACAGCTCGCATCTGGGGTGTCTCCAAAGGCCCACCTATTAAAGGCTCCATCCACAGCCTGGGGCTCTGGGGGAGGGGCGTGGAAATGCTTAACTGCTGTGACCTAGTGGGAGGTGCTAGGTCACTGGAGGCATGTCCTCCAGGGCCTGTGGAACTCTGGTCCCTTCTGCCATCTCGTTGCTTTCTGTCCCCAGACGGACACTGTCTCAACCTTAATGTCAGCCACTACTAGGAATGGCTGCTTCCCGCGGATATCCCTCTTCCGG
Source organism: Hystrix cristata (assembly GCA_004026905.1). Classification (NCBI taxonomy): domain Eukaryota; kingdom Metazoa; phylum Chordata; class Mammalia; order Rodentia; family Hystricidae; genus Hystrix; species Hystrix cristata. The sequence goes on from PVJO010023974.1 coordinate 24,793, forward strand.
GTCTACTCTTTTACTCAGCCCTCTGTGGCTGTGGGTGTGCACAGGATTCTCCTCTCTGACTTAGGGTGACTGTGTCTTGTGGCCCCTGTGCCTTCTCGGACCTCCTCTACCGTAGTAGCTGCAGACCTCAGGGGAGTTTGATTCCGATTTGCTCCTTGACTTGGGGCTGTCAGGCTTCTCACAATGATGGCTCCTGGCCTGGGATGTGGCTCGGGGGTAGGTGGTTGCCCAGCATGTGTAAGACCCTGGGTTTTGTCACTAGCACTGCCAGAAGAAAAATGTTAGAATAACACCTTCTTTAAGTAAGTTGGTGAACGCCTTCTATCTTGCTTTAGGCAAATCAGCCTGAGATGTGGTACTTCTGAGTGTCCCTTCAGTCCAGTC
>PVJO010023975.1:0-25178 GCA_004026905.1 Hystrix cristata
CCTCCAATCTATTCCATTGATCCTCAGGTCTGTCTTTTTGCCAGTACCATGCTGTCTTTAATACTGTAGCTCTATAGTATAGTTTTATGTCTGGGACTGTGATGCCCCCTGCTTTTCCCCTGTTGCTTAGGATCGTTTTTGCTATTCTTGGTCTCTTGTGGTTCCAGATGAAATTCATGATTGTCCTTTCTAATTCTTTTTCTTTTCCCCACTTTAGCTTCTGTTTATAGATTTTTCTTTATCTTACTGCTATTCTTCATTCAACAGTATTGTCTTCTTAGTTTTCATCCATACAATATTCTTCATAGTTTTTATTTTAACTGTTTAAATTTTGTATCTTGTTCATTAGTTTTTACTTAGTGCCGTATTCCTCCTTCTATACAATACTTCCCACATTTTATCTCATTATATAACACTATTCCTATTACCCTCATTTATTAATGTGCCTGTCTATCTATGCTAAGCCTATACATATATATATGTATAGGCTTATATATATCCTTCTTCCTTTCCATCCAATATAGTTTATAGAAGGTAAGGGAGCTTCCCCATACACACTCATCCCAACCTAATTCTACCTGTTACCTTTCACCTGACTGCTTTCCCCTCAGTTTCATGGTTGTTGTCCATTTCTTTACATTTCTGTTTTGTTTTTATTTCCCACACTCAGTTTAACCTTTCTTCATCCCACACCTCTTATATGTACTCTCTGAAGTGATCCCCTACCACCTAATCAAGCATACCAACCCCGTTTCTCAATACCAATTTTGTATATAGTCTTCCCTGATACCCTTTCCCAAATATACAATTTCAAATTCTTAATATTAATAGAATCCTTTGCCCTTGTACTATTTCCTTAATCTCACACTACAAGACATAGGACTTAGAGGAAAAGAAAAAAAAATAAATCTTTTTCATTTTTTACTATTCTTTCTCTTTATAGCTCTATTTTTCTTACCTTACCACTTTGGCTTTACCTAGACTTCTACCCCCCTGGGCTTTGGAAGGTAGATCTGTTAAAACTACTGTTAAATATAAGGGTAAAGAAAGAATTTGGGAAACATATATGCAATGACCTACTGAAATATCTAATCGATGATCCCAGTAGACATTTCATTGGCTTAAGTTTGTGTACTTTGTTTTTATGTTATTTAGTACCTCCTTTCACTGTTTCAAAGTTCATTAGGCTGTTTTACATTATAGAATTGTGCTTCCATTGGTTCAGATTCAATAGTTGGCTAGGTTCTACCCCTCATCTAGAGAATAGAAAAAGGGGGAAAAGAGCAACTGCAAGGACTATTATATAGAACTGGTATAAGATTCAAACTAGAGAAATGGTTTCAAAGTGAAATATCCTAGTAACAAAACCTAGAGAGGGGGACAAAATCTCTTAAACAACTGAAGCAGCAAATACAAGAACTGGACACAAAAAGCTCAAAATTTACAAAAAAGCAACAAACTGCTAAAAAGCTTCATATAACCACAAACTGTGCTTGCTCCCCCATCGCCCATCCAGTAGCACCCCCCTCAAAAGAGAAAAGAAAATCTGGAGAGAGGAAAAAAAAAACAGATATATAAATATAGACAAACACAGCTTCAAACAAGAAAATGGAGAAACAAAGGAATAGAAGACCTCCAAATCCCACCCCAACTCTCCTAAGGCAGAACAAGATGAAAGAAAACTAGAAGAAAACAAATACCAGATAGCAGAAATCTATGAAAAGTTCATAGAAGAAATGAAAGGAATAGAATTTAAAGAGGAAATGAACCAAAACTTTATGGCAATGTCACTCAATATGCCTATGGTAAATTTCAGGGAAATAGGCAAAAAATTGGATGAGCTAACCAAGACAGTTCAAAGCTTGCGTGACAGATTCAAAAAAAAAAACATGGAAATCTCAAAAAGATGTCAGATAGTAATTCCAGAGATAAAGAGCACCTTAGAATCTATACATACACATAATGATCAGTGTGAAGATAGGGTTTCCGATACTGAGGACAAAAGAGTAGATTATGATAAAGGGCTCAAAGAAACTGAGAAGAAAATAACAGAACAAGAAAAAAAAATACAGGAGATCCTAGATGAAAACAAACAAACAAAAAAAAAAATCTAAGGCTAATAGGAGGAGTCAAAGAAAAGCTTGAAGACCATACAGATGGATTCACAAACATGCTGACAGAAATTATCAAAGAAAATTTCCCAAATATAAAAAAGACCATAAAATGCAAGTAAGTGATGCTTATAGAACACCAAATAACTTCAGCTTAAGGAGACATTCACCAAGGCATATTCTTATCAAATTCAGAGATTGCCAGAAAAAAAAATAGAATTTTAAAGGCAGTCAGAGAAAAACAAAAAATCACATATAATGGTAAACCAGTTAGAATCACAGCAGATCTCTCAGCACAAACCCAGAAGGCCAGAAGAGCTTGGAGCGAAGTATTTCAAGCCCTATGAGCAAATAACTTCTAACCCGGATTAATGTAATTAACATTGATGGAAAATTTAGGTATTCCATGAAAAAGATCAACTCATAAGATATATGAGAGCTCTAGAGAAAATACTGAAGAATATCCTAAACAGAAACAGGATTGGACACACCTGAAAATACTGAGGAAGCCAGTGAGGTCAGGAATAAATGACAACAAAATATATCAGAAAAAGTAAAACAATAAACAAAGAAGATAATAACAGTAAATAACCAACTCATCTCAGTAATATCTACCAATATTAACGGCCTCAACTCTCTAATCAAAAAACACAGAGTGGCAGAATGAATCAAAAAACACAACCCTACAATCTGCTGCATTCAAGAAACACATCTAATCCAAAAAGATATTCATAGACCAAAAACATATTCATAATCCAAAAAGATATTCATCCTTTAATTCATAAAATTAAAAGATGGAGAACAATGTTTCATACACCAGGACATAGAAAATAAGCAGGGGTACCAATTCTAATATCAGACATGGTAAACTTCAAGTTAAAATGGATTAGAAGAAAAAAAGAATGTCACTAAACACTGGTTAAAGGAACAATCCAACAGGAAGAGATAATTTTGATGAACTTTTATGCACCAAATACTGGAGCACCTACCTTCATTAAAAAAAAATCTGCTCAAATTAAAAGATCAAATAAATATTACAGTGATTATTGTAGGGCTCTTTAACATCCTGCTATTGCAAAGAAACAGATCAATTAAACAAAAAGTCAACAAAGACGCTTCAGAGCTGATCCACACCCTTGAATTTATGGACCTAATAGACATATACAGAGTATTCCACCCCTCCACAATAGCATATACATTCTTTTCAGCAGCACATGGTACCTTTTCCAAAATAGATCACATACTAGTTCACAAAGTTGGCCAAAGTAAATATAAAATAATCGCAATTGTCCCATGCATACTATCTGACCACAGTGCAATGAAAATAGAAATCAAAGAAAGAAGAAAAGACAGAAAAGGTAAAAGCTCATGGAAACTTAACAATGTACTCTTAAACAAGCAAAGGGTCACAGAAGAAATTAAAGAAGAAATTTAAAAATTTCTTGAAGATAATGACAATGACTACACAACTCAAAGAAACCTTTGGGACATGCTGAAAGCTGTTCTAAGAGGAAATTTTATTGCAATTAACATCCACATCAGGAAAACAGAACAAGCCCAAATGAATGACCTTATGAAAAGTCTTGAGATACTAAAGAAACAACAAACCAGCCCCAAACCAAAACTAAGGAGGTAAATCATAAAGATGCAGGCAGAAATTAATGAAATTGAAACAAAAAAAAACTGTACAACAAATAAAATAAACAAGCCACTAGCAAGACTTACAAAAAGAAAGAGAAGATACCCATATAAAAGCAACTACAAATGACAAAGGTGAAATCACAACAGATACTGTTGAAATCCAGAAGATAGTAACTACTTAGAAAAATTATATTCCAACAAACTAGTAAATATAGACGAAATGGAGAGATTTCTAGACACACATGAACTACCAAAACTGACTCAAGAAGACGTAAATACACTCAACAACCCAATCACAAGAAAAGAAATTGACTTAGTAATAAAGAATCTACCAACTAAAAAAAGCCCACAACCTGATGGAGTCACAGTCAAATTCTACAAAATCTTTAGGGAGATTATATCACCAATACTCCTCAGGTTGTTCAAGGAAATTGAAAGGGACGCAGCGCCTCCAAATTCATTCATGGAAGCCAGTATCACTCTGATCCCAAAACCAGACAAAGACCCAACTATAAAAGAAAACTATATAACAATCTCCTTAATGAACATATATGCAAAAATCCTCAACAAGATTTTAGCAAATAGAATTCAATATATTATCAAAAAACTGATACACCACAATCAAGTATGTCTCCTTCCAGAAATGCAAGAATGGCTTGACATACAAAAGACTATAAGTGTAATACATCACATAAATAGGAGTAAGGTCAAAAACCACATGATCATATCAATAGATGCAGAAAGGCCTTCAACAAAATCCAACACACCTTCCTGATAGAAACCCTGAAGAAAATAGGCATAGAAGGACCATACCTGAATATGATAAAGGCTATCTATGACAAAACAACAGCCAATATCGTACTAAAAGGGGAAAGACTGAAAGCATTCCCCCTAAAATAAGGAACAAGACAAGAATGTCCACTATCACCTCTGTTATTTAACATAGTCCTTAAAATATTAGCCAAACCAATTAGGCAAGAAGAAGAAATAAAAGGAATACATATAGGAAAGGAAGAACTCAAATTATCACTATTTGCAGATGACATGATACTCTACACAGAAGACCCAACGAACTCCACCAAAAGGCTCCTAGAATTAATAACCAACTTCAGCAAAGTAGTAGGATATAAGATCAACACGCAAAAATCGTTAGCATTTGCATATACCAACAATGAACAGGATGAGAAGGAAATTATGAAAACAATACCATTCACAGTTGCTTCAAGAAAAATGAAATACTTAGGAATCAACCTAACTAAGGAAATGAAAGACCTCTACAAAAAAAACTACAGCACTCTGAAAAAAGAGATTGAAGAGGATATCAGAAAATGGAAAGATGTCCCTTGCTCCTGATTAGGCAGAACTAATAAAACTGGCCATACTTCCAAAACTGTTAATATAGGTTCAAAGCAATTCCAATCAAAAAACCAACAGCATACTTTTACAGATCTAGAAAAAAAAATCTTAAAATGTATATGGAAACAGAAGAAACCTTGACTAGTAAAAGCAATACTGAGCAATAAGACCAAAGCAGGTGGCATAGCAATCCCAGACTTTAAGCTATACTACAAAACAATAGTAATAAAAATGGCATGTACTAGAACAAAAATGGATATGTGGACTAATGGAACAGAATTGAGGAACAGAAACTTCTCCAGACACATTCAAAAATATGATCTTTGACAAAGGGTTCAAAATCATATGTGGGAAGAAAGGTTGCCTATTCAACAAATGGTGTTGGGAAAACTGAATATCCATTTGTAGAAGAACAAAACTGCTCCCATATCTCTCACCACACACTAAGTTAAAATCAAAATAGATCAAAGATCTAAAGATTAAAAGAGATATATTAAACCTTCTGGAAGACAAATAGGTAAAACACTTGAAGACAAAGGACTAGGAAAGGACTTTCTAAACAGAACCTCAATTGCACAAGAAATAGCAACAGGAATCAAGGAATGGGACTATATTAGACTAAAGAGTTTCTGTACAGCAAAAGAGTAAATTAGTAGAGTGAAGAGAAAATACACAGAATGGGAAAAAATTCTTTGCCAGCTAATCCTCAGACAAGGACTAATAACTAGAATATATAAAGAACTCAAAAAAACTAAGCTACCTAAAATTAATGACCCACTCAAGAAATGGGCTAGAGAAATAAACAGATACTTCACAGTGGAAGAAATACAAATGGCCAACAGATATATGAAAAAATGTTCAACATCTATGGCTATTAGAGAAATGCAAATTAAAACAACTCTAAGATTCCACCTTACTCCAGAAAGAATGGCAATCATTAGGAAGTCAAACAATAACAAATGCTGGCCTAGCTGTGGTGAAAAGGGAACCCTCCTCGCTGTTGGTGGGAATGCAAACTAGTACAACCATTATGGAAGTCAGTATGGAGATTTCTCAAAAGCCTGAAAGTAGAAAGCTCATATGACCCAGCCATTCCCCTACTAGATATCTGCCCTGAAAAACTAAAGACATCATATTACAGCAATACCTGCATACCAATGTTTGTAGCAGCACAGTTTGTAATAGTTAAATTCTGGAAGCAGCCTGTATACTCATCAACAGATAACTAGATAAACAAAATGTGGTATCTATATAGAATGGAATACTATTCAGCTATAAAGAATGACAAATTAGAGTCATTTATAGGAAAATGGATGGACCTGGAAAATATAATGTTGAGTGAAATAAACCAGACTCACAAGCTTGAATACCGTATGGTAGCCCTCATTTGAGCGAAGCAAAATACAAACAAAAGAAAATGATAGACAATGGATACAAAAAGGCAAAGGGTCAGATCTAAGCCAATAGGAAAAGGGCCCAAGGGAACAAGAAGAGGGTAAAAGGGAGGGGAAGGGGAATTCAGAGGAATAATGATATCCTAAAAACAAGAATCTAGTAATTCAAATTTAAAACAGTAACACGTACACTAGGTATTACAGTAACTTTATGTAATTGTGACTTAATGCTGCATCTATGTGGTGGTTTACATTGCTCATTGTTAAAAGTAAAAGGCACAATGTATTATGGTCTGTAAGCTTGTATAATGGTCTGTAAGTGTGTGTAATTTGGGATAAGTTTTAATAAAAGTCTATTTTAAAAAAAAAAAAAGATTACCTATACCAACAAGAAGTCATCTCATTGTAGATGGCTTTTTACAAAAAGAACAATACATTCATATATCAAAATGAATTATAAGACAACCAGATTTTATAATAAAGAACATTAGAATTCTCCCCAACTACAATGCAAACAGGTCTACTCCTCAAAGATCAATGTTTTTTACCATTTTGTCTTTATTTCTGGTAGCTACCTCCGAAATACAAAATAATGTTTATTTCTCCATCCCTTTCTTTATTCATTTTTTATTTTCTACTATTTTTTAATTAGGATTTATTTCTTTATATCTCATTCTTTTAACTTCTGAGAGATTTTTAAAAATCTGTTGAGGACCTTGTAGTTAAATAGTATACCTAAGATTCAATACATGTTGTAATTAACTTCTAAAAGGGCTTCTTAAACGAGATATTATGATGAAAAGGTTTTGAGAAACACCGAGAGAAAAATAACCTAATTTTCTAACTTACAAAGGTGTAAACTGATTATAATTTGGAATTTTCATGGGAGAAAAACCTCATTAGTTCACTAAGTGTTAAGTACCTAGCCTGCTTTATGTCATAATGCTTCTGAATTCATCCAGGAAAGTCCTGGCCAGCCTAGGAAAAAGCACTGTCCTCCCTTCCACAAAGCCTACTGTGTAAAAAGAAGAGTCAGCAGAGAGGAGGCACTCCCCAAATAGAGGTATAATACCCATAAGAACATAATACGCCAATCAGGAAACCCTGAGCTACAATGACAAATTATTCCAACAACCCAGTGACTCAAGCCAGCCACAATTTACTTCCCATTCATGCAATATGTACAAACTGGGACTTTGCCACATGCCACCTTCCTTTCGGGATCCACATGGTTGGAGTAGTCTCTTTCTGGAATATTAATGGTTATAGCAAAAGAAAGGAACCTGGGGTCACACACTGGCCTTTAAACCTTTTATCCAGTTGTGATACATGACACGTCTATTCATATTTCACAGGGGCAACCCTAATCCCAGTAGGAGGGGGAATTATAATCCTTACCCAGAAAGAAGAACAACTGAGTGTGAATAAATACCTAGTCTAGCACGGTGGAGTAATAAGAGTGTTACCATCAGAAGGTCTTCTCACGTCAGAAGGATATTGCATTTTCTATATGGATCATAATAATTTATACTTTGAACAAGTTGGTGAGATAATAAAGTCAATATATCCATTTACATTTATATATCCGAAAACAAAATAGCTCGGTATTTAGAAACCTTACTATTACTTAGAGTTGCCTGAAAATTGCTTGAGTTCCTTTTGCTGGTACTGAGTTCTCCATCATTTGGAGGAGTAAAAAATAGAACCTGCACAACTACTTTGTGCTGATTCGGAAGGGGAGATCCAAAGGTCCTATAAGCCACTGGCAAGACAACCTTTAAGATCTCTTTCACCCAGAAAAGTCTATTAGTCTGAAAATCTTCAAAGTTCAGTCAGCTCCTAAGCAGATAGCCAGTGGCAAAAACACACATGTCCACAGAAAGGGGAAAGCAAAGCTAAATGCAATTTAGTGCCTGGCATTAAAGTTCTCTGGTGGTGATACATAAGTGTTGGGAAAAGTTCTATCGCTGGATTTCTTAGTTAGTATGCATCAAATATCTATTGTTGGTTAGGGACAAAAATGTAATGAATTATTGATATGTATTACCAAACCTGCCAAATAATCTGAGTTTGCTGCACTAATGTGGTTCTGCATAAAATAGAGGGATAGTGGGACTAGCCTCTCTGGCCTCTAGACACAAAGATTCTCTTGGGTTTAGAGATAAATTAACAAATGTCCTATTAAAGAACACAAAACATGTAAAATTGTATGTCATCAGTTAAAGGAAAGACTGACTGAACAAATGAGCTGTGGTTAGGTTTGCATTTCCAAGATATTTTTAAACTATGAACAAACAATTCTCTTACTGATGCCTCCTTCCTTCCTTATTCTTACATGAGTTTTGGCCTTTTAGGACTGATTCTTATTTGCTACCATGCAATATGATTATTTAGTATAGCAATCTGAATTTTTACCACTTTTCAAATGAAAATGTAGTATCGATAGCAAGATAAAAGAATAAACTTGACTTTAGTATTTAAGCATTATTACTAAGAAGACACATAATTTTTAAAGTTATGTCCCATCGTCAGAGCTCTACTGACAGAAACATGTAAAGAATGATGTATATCTGCTTATTATAAAAATATTCATTCATTCTACCATTTTATGGTCAAGGACCAAACATTAGGTAATAATTTTTTTGAAAAATTAATACAGCATTCTCATCTTTGAGGAAGAAAAAGAAGCATTTCAGAAAGTCAAGCTCTGACATCTCATCGAGATATTGGCTCAGCCCATTCAGGACTGCTCACGACAACAACTAGCACCACAGTGTCAGCAAATGAAATTCTTTCCAAGCTGGTCCACAACCAGTGACCCAGGAAATCATCTTCTTCAAACCCAATTTTAAGTGAGGCCAACCATTTAAAACTGATTCAGGTTTTGGCTCCCCAGAGGTCAGAAGTCACAAATGGTACCAAACTGAACAAGCTGCCTAGAATAAATTATCTCTGCTGATGTTTCCTTCAATAATACTCCCTGTGTTCATGTCCCATGATGTGAATTTTGACTTGATTCTGGATATATCTGAATATAGTCAATACCAACAATTTCCTAGGAAAAACTCAAATCCCACTGTAAAGTATAACCAATTAGGAAACATAAATATATATCATTCTGCGTCACTCGGCTTGCTCCCAGGAAATAGCTGGAATCCCAGAGTGCTGCTCCTTCTAATGTAGTCACTGCCGAGCTATGTAGAGTCAGGGGTGATACCTCTATGCTCAGACACAAAAGTCTGAAAAAAATTAGCATATGACTGAAATTCATCCAGTTTCTGCAGAGTCCATAGGTAATTTTTTTCAGGTAAATTTTAAAATGCCAGGTCGTGGCATTCGACACATCCAAGCTCAAATAAAGAGGACAAGGAGATTTATACCTCTTAGGGAAATTTCATTTACTTTTTAAAACTTAGGTGACCCAGAAATGCTCCTTCAAAATCAGGGTTGTTTTTTTTTTTTAAAGGAGGAAGAAGAGCAAAGTAAAAATTATTTTACTCGTGGAAAAATCCCATATTTAATGCTTTAAAAAGTAATAAAGTGCTTCATCATGGGAATTTATTTCTAAGACAGTTTTCCAGACAGCCCATTTACATAACCAGGTTTGTTTCCATAAGACTATATAATGTAAATATGCCTTTCCAACCCAAGTAGACTGTACTACATATTCTAAAGAGCTGAGAAGTACAGAGTTAGGGATTTTTTTGTGTGTGTTTGTTTTGGTTTGGGTGTTTGTTTTTGAGTAATTGGAATTGAACGCAGGATTTTTGCACTGAGCTACATCCTCAGCCCTTTTTGTATTTCTGATTGTTTGTTGTTTGCTTGTTTGTTCATTTATTGATACAGTCTTGCTAAATCACTAACTTGCCTACCCCAGGCTAAAGTTTACAGGCCTCGCTCCTCAGCCTCCCAATGCTGGAATGACAGACACGTACCGCTACACCAGGCTGCTTATTAGCACTACTTGATTTCAGTTATTTTCTTGGGTCCTCTATACAATTGCATGCAAAATTCTGTCTTAGTCTTGCATTGATGTTCTCCCTTCAGGTCAGCAGCTGTTCTTTCTTCAATATTTAGTTACATGTGTTTCTACATTTTTATATTTAGTTATACAGAAATAAAGCAACAGAAACAAAAGCGTCTACAGAAAAGCAAGGTTGCTCAAGTAAGTCTCCTGAATTTAAATCCCAGGCCTGACACATCCTTGTTTGGTGCCTATTGGGAAATCACTTTACCTTCTCTGAGTGTAACTCTGTATCTTACTGTCAAAATATTGACTGTGATAACATCTACTTCATAATGTTGTATTGAAGTTTAAATGGATTAGTATTGATAACATGCTTAGAGCAGAGTTTGATACCATATAACTGTTTGTTATATATTAAAATAAACACAATAGTAACTTATGACCAAAATATGCATAAGAGGACCTAGGGATATGGCTCAGTGGTACAGCCTTTGCCTAGCATGAACAAGGCCCTCAGTTCAATCCTCAGGAAATGCAGGGGGGGAAGCAAAATGGGAAGCAAAATGCATTTAACAATTTCTATTTTTACTTCTCAAGATCTGTAAAATTTTCTTTCTTCTCAATTTTTAACTGTATGATCTTGGGTTATATAATAAATATCATCTGGACATCTCAGTTTCTTCATCTGTAAAATGATGATGAAAAAGTACACACATTATAGAATTGCTTTGTGTAATAAAATTATGGTAGTAAAATTCTTAATAAAGTGGTTATCGTACAGTAACAGCTCAACACATGTTAAGTTATACTGGTACTCTAATCACCACTTGGATATACAATAAATGGTGCTTCACACAAATGACGAGCAGATGGATTACCTTATAAGTAGTATGGAAACAAACATATTATAAAAATAAAGTTCATTTGGATTTTTACATTATGCCCCAAGACACAAATAATGTGGCAAAGACAATTTCAGGGATCATCAAACTTTTTGTGTAAAAGACCACATATTTTAGATGGTGAGACCCAAATAGGTTTTGTTGTATAGGGTCAGTTTTGCTATTGTAGCGGAAAAGCTACTATGCATAATAACCAATAAGAATAGCTGTGTTCCAGTGAAATTTTAATTACATAAACAAGTATGGTGCCAGTTTTGGTTGCACCTTTTATTCCCTATTTTATCGTAGTGACTTAACTAAAACCTACATAAATCCCAGTGTAAATAGTGTTGGCTTGCCCAGTTTGTCTCCTATCCTGAGTCTAGACTCCACAGAACATCATGAAAAAGAAATAGATGCTATGTTCTCTATCTTCAAGAATTTTGTAATCTAGTCAAGGGCCCAAATAAAGTGATACATGCAAAGTTATAAAGAAATGAACAGATTTGTGTTTTAGATTACATATCATTTTTAGTTACTGCCAGTAATGTTGAAGAGAATTACATGACATCCAGCTGAAAGATTTCCTCATGATATAGTAAGTCTTCCATTTGTGACTTATTTTCCATATGCCATAGCTAGTTTTTCTTCAAAAACATGGAGGAACTTTAAAAATTAATCCTCTCTCATAAAGTAAATCAATTATTTATACATATTATTATAACCACATACTTCTCGAGAATTTTATTTTTAAGAGCTCCAAACATGAAAATGTCCTCTCTGAATTTTTCTTGCCAAATGTCTCAAAATAAGGCAGCTTCTCCATTCCATTTCTTCATGTTATCTCATCGCATAATTAGACACTGTCTTTCACCTCTTTTGCCTTAACAATTTCGATGGTAAATTGATTTTCTAAAATGTAAGCCTGGGTTCTCCTCAATTAACTTGTTAGATTAAATATCAACTGGGCCATCAAGGAATTCTTTCCTAGTGAACAATTAAATTTAACAAGCATTATTTAGTCTGTTCATTCTGGCATGACAAATATAACACTTCAGGCATCAAGCTTTTACAAGATATCTATTAACTTATCAACTAACTCAATTTGGAAATGTAAGTTTTGTCCAATGGAGAGGATTCTCCCCAATTCCCCTCTGAGGAGTGCAAGCTAAACTCTGCTTGATGCTGTAGTAGACACATCCAGCTCTTCAGAACCATGCCTCTCAGACCTGCCATGGAGGTGCGGTTTCACACAGTCTCTCCCTCCACAGAGGTCTCTGTTTTTTCCATCCCAGAGGACAGGTGGTTATTGACTTCTCTTCAAGGGTGATATACTATATTCTGACACACAGGCTTCTTAGACCCCAAAATTAATTCCTGTGTCTTTGCATTCGCTATTCTCTCTGCTTACAGATTTTCTTTCTGTGATCTGATTAATGAATCTTCTTACTAAGCACCATGTAAGTTTCTGCTCATTTTTAGTTCCTCAAAGTGGCCTTTCCATATTACCTAAAATTATAACAAACACACATATACACCCTCCATCAGTCACTATGAAATAGGATCAATCTTATTTTCGCTGCACACATATAAAATCATCCTGTGCATTTGTGTGTGTGTGTGTGTGTGTGTGTGTGTGTGTATATATATATGTAAATATTATGACCCCCTTCATCAGAGAACCCATGAGAGAAAGAATGTATTCCTTTGTTCTTTGTTTCATCTCCAGCTCTTAGAACAGGGTCTGGCACATTGTAGGCCCTCAATAGTATGAAGTAAGGAAGAAAGGAAGGGGGTAGAAAAGGAAAAGAAAGAAGGAAGAAAAACAAATGGCTAAGGTCAATTCAGGCACTTCTAGAATTGCCAAGGTTACATGACTTCCCAAGATGCCTTTCTTACCCTGCTTATTCTTGTAAGGTAAAACCTCACTTTAGGCTCTGGATGCATGGCTTTTCCTAGAAAAATGCCTTGGATTGTGTGAAGGCTGAACCAAATTTTAGGGCTACAATTTTCTTTGCTTCTGCCTTAATCACTTTCTTGTCGCTAGGGCACAATACCACAACTTAAAGGAAGAGAAGTTTATTTGGAGCTCATGTTTTCAGTCCATAGAACACCGACTCCAAAGCAGGACTGCGTGGTAGAGGGACATAACAGAGGAAAAGCTGTTCATGTCTGGCAGCCAGAAGCAGGGAGAGAAGAAGAGCAGAAGCAGGAGATAGACCCGACCAGGTCACACCCACAGTGACTGGTCTCTTTTGACCGAACCTGCCTCCTAACAAGTCAGCTGTATGTCTCCATAACCCAATTTCAAAAGCCCCGCCTATGAGCTCATTAGACTTTCGAGAAACATCCAGATATAAACTATAACAGCTTCTAAATTCAGAGAGAGAGAGAGAGAGTGTGTGTGTGTGTTTAGGTTCTATTATATTCAGTTCACTGATTCCCTGCTGGGGAATGTCAACCGTTTTACTTATTACTTCCTCCTGTTTAAGCCACATGACCTTCCTCAATCTGTATATTTCTACACAAAATAAGTCTACCTAAATAATCAATAACCTAAATTCTAAATGACTACTTTTTCTATTTTGGCTGATGGATGATGCCATTATGGTACCATGGAATGTCTTTCAGATTTATACTATATTAAGCAAAAGAAATTTTTCAGATAAGAACTCTCACAATTTAGTCTACCATTGATCACATTGCCCCCACACCAGCCATGATTTTTACAATTCTTTTTAGGGTTAAAATGTTTCTTATGTTAACTACAGTTAACAGATAAGGAGGGTGCAACCTGGGTATCTAATACTGGCAGAAGACAGTTCTTGAATGAAATCAGGTGTAGCTAATAAATGTAATCCTTGGAAGAACATAAATGTGAAAAATGTGTCATATACCATAAATTTAGAAAGTAAGACAAAAATGCAGATCTGCATTATGATAAAAATATATGTGCATATGATATGGGCAAGGATGATATGCACCATCAGAGAAAATGGAAAACAGTTTGACTAATTTAATTTGTGGACTTAGAGGAGTTTTATTTTTAACCTTTAAGGTTACAATAACAATAGAACAAAGTTATGTTTTCAAATAAATATCCATCGGCTGCAATTTTCAAATCAACATAAAAAGCCTGTTTCATTCACTGAACAAAAACCAGAACTTGACTGCCATAGATGTGGAATTTATGGTAAGATCTGAACATAAGCTGCAGGAGCCTACGATACAATAGACAAGTTTTAAAAGCATATACAAAAGTTACTACTCTACTAGGTAGCACATAAAAAGCCTTAATGTGAACCTCTGAACCTAACTTGTTCTGTATTTCAAAACTGGACAAGAAAGGCCATGGACTAAAGTCAAGAAGGAAGTTTCACAGACAAACGAGCCCCCAGACTGGTCCTCAAGAGGTGGTGATATCTTCAGATAATGTGGGAAATGAGGAAATGTCCTGGTGAATGAACACAATATTAGATCTCATTTCCACAGAATCTTGTAGAATCCTTAGCACAAGGGATTGCTTAGATCTGATAACTGTTTCCTGCCACAAGAGTCACATGCTAGTCTATCTATGAAAATTCTCACTGGCAAGAATATACCCGAACATGCAAAAGCTGGCTGCCTTACTATCTAGTGTCAGCTTTTCTTGAAGATACTTTTGCAGATTTCTGACACCTGGCTGTGTTCCAAAACTCCACTAGCCTCATCACAAATTAAGAGTCCTGAGATGTGCATGATGAGTTCCACACTTTTGCCCTTCTTTCACCACAAAATCCTTTAGGTTAACGTGCAATACCTAGTAACGTTTTAGCAGTATAGCCGAATTAAGAGTCAATATAGTACACAAGGAAAAGCATGAACTGTGAAGATAAACTGCCTGAGCTGATTCCAGCTTTATACCTACTGGCTTTGTGACCTTGGGCATGTTACTTAACCTCTTTATGTCTTAATATTCTCATTTACCATAATAACTACCTTACAAATCTGTTGTACAGAATTAAATGAGGTCTTGTATAGAGCTCATTCAAAAACTATTCGATTCTTGGTTAGCACTAAATAAGTGTTATTACTGTACCAAGAGCCTCTGAATGCATTACAGGTATTTCTTGAAAGTCAGGCAAAAGTAAAGTGGTAAATAACTGCTAATAAAAATCCAGTAAGCCTGTTTTACCTGTAAGTCAGGCATTGGGAGGAAACTTCTATATTTTCTGGTAGCAAAGACCTCAAGGAGCAGTACAGCTTGCTCAGTTAGATAGCACATTAATCTTCAGATGCCAGCAGTACTGGGACTCTTTTCTCCAGTATAGAAAATGTCAATTTCCAATGTGTAGTTAAGGACAGGTTATTAAATGAATGTCCACTATTTCCTTTCCCCTGGGCATACTTGGGACACTAATGCTTTTGGAGCCTGGACTCTTCCATCCTCCTTGTATTCCCTTCAAATGACTCACTGAGGCTGGTGTGTCTGCCTAGGGGCTTCCCTAAAGCAGTATGGATTGGCCCTTTCTATTCTCTTTAAATATCTGGATATATCCCCATTCCAAAGTGAAGGCCAACCTTAGTGTTGACAGGTCTGTTGCAGTGTTGCCCATTGGCATCAACATGTATGCTGTCCCCACACAGCAAGCTGATCTCACTTTCCCCCGTAGGAAATCAAAGAACCAAGACCTGTCTGTCTGAGTCTGTCCTGTCCTCCTGTCTGTATGAATAAGGATGCACTGAAAATATCTTCCCATCTCTAAGGAAACTGAAGTTGGTCTAGCTAAATCAGGTCTAGGATTTGGTTCTGAGGCTAGAGCTGGGGTGATGGCATGTACAAACAAAGCTAACTAAAAATCTTAAGACCCAGAGGATAAATCAGAATTGAAGTTCTCAAAGAGCACAAAGGCTCGTTGGGAAGCTGAATTCAATCACCAAATTCCAAATGTTTCTGAGCACCTCTTTTTTGGTCCTTTGAACTGCTGGTCCTTCTTTGAGAAATATGTGAGTGTTTTTCTATTTAAATTGTAGCACAACTACAATATGGCAATAATACTACCAGTTTGGTTTAGCCAATAAACCACATGTGTCTGGGTGTGGTGGTGCACACCTATAATCCCAGCATTTGGGAAGCTGAAGCAGGAGGATCGCACTAATTCAAGGCCAGCCTGGGATACATTGTGAGTTCAAGCCAGTTTGAACTACTTAGTAAGACCTTGTCTCAAAAGAAAAAACAAAAAAGATAAGCCACGTGTGTATTTCAGTCACTCTCAATTTTTTTTCTCATTTTAAAAATTATCAAATTCTGCTGATTAGCAAGGTATGGGGTTCATTGATTGATTCATGTTCCTAGTTTGCAGATTTATGTGGTTCTCGGTCCCTTGCACCAATGACATGTTCCCATCAGCAACTGTGGCACACTAAGTAAAACATACTTTCTCCCAAAGATGCATAATCTTGGAGCATGAGTATATTGAAAAATGTTCTTAGACTTCTGATACTTCCCACAGTGACATCTCTGGGCAATTACTGTTGTATATGAACATGCCTCCTAATGCTTGCTAAATATGATTTATTAGTTAAATTGCTTGTATGTATAAATATGTAATTTATTTAATATGTACTTCCTTGGTTTTTCTGTCCTGGTGAGTTTAAAATTCTATACCAGAGTATTTTCTTGCTACATAAATACCCTTAAGTATCAGATAGAGATATAGCCTTGGAAAACTACTATGTTTAGATTATTTCTTCTTCCCATTTTTCTGTCACAGGACTTTACAATGTCAGGTCTTAATAGATTTCGGTTTTTTACATCTATAATAGGAATAAAGTCATCTTGCCCTATCTCACAAAGTTATAGAAAGCAAATTGAAAGAAAACCACATACTTTCAAAAGTTCAAAATATTCCACCTACTTAAAATGAGACTTCCTTTAGTATAAATACTGTCATCATTGCTATTAAGAAAGTAGTATTTCCTTATTAAGTCTCATTATTTCACTAAATCACTGTTGACACAAATCAATTATATTAAGAGCCAGAAAGACTTTTTTAAAAAGGCTAAATTCCAAATCCTTTACTAGTGAACATTTAATATGCAAATCATGTACAAAATAATTTCATAAAAATGGTTTTGCTAATTGCTTTCACTTTAACCATAAAAAACCCATAAAAAACAATCCATCTGGTGCATTAATTTTTATCATCTATCCCCAAACACAAGAAATGAATGCATTGTATGACACAAATCAATGATTATATAAGCCAGTCCTCAGATCTCTGAACCAATGTTTTAAAAGCCATGCTTATTTCCTAGATGATATTAGTGGGGCATCTTGGCAAATGTCTGCGATAGGTGTGTTATGGAGGCATATAACACCCATGTTTATTTTTTAGAAGTATTTCTATTAACGTATTAGTAATTTTAATTTCATGAGTTTTATTATATTAAACAATGTATACTTAACAGGAAAATATCAAGAAAATAAAATACTAAATCCAAAATGTATAATAGGTATTGAGAAAAAGGAAGAAATTGTTAAAATGGGAAGAGGAACAAAGGCAAGGGGTGGGGGGAGGAAGGGAGAGACAAGAAAGTAAAAGGAGACTAGAATGGAAAAAAATAGAAACAAAGCTTTTGTAAATAAGGGGGGAAAGGAGGTTGAAGGAAGGAGGGAAGAATGGGAAAAAAAGAAGAAGCAAAACATGTCAAGTACAGGTACAAATTCTTTATGATGAATGTTATCATTATGTATATCTAAAATGTATCATTAAAATAAAAAAGAAAATAAATAAAATTTTAATATCTAGTGAGTGTTTAGAATACATATCAACATTTTCAATGTCAACTGCATACTTACTTACAAAACCTAAAAAACAACAGCAGAAATAAATTCCTATGTGAACTACAATGAAAATACAAACAAATGTCTACTACAGAAATAATCTTCACTTCAATATCACACCCACAGCAGTCTCCACATATGAAAACTGCAAGTCTATACACATGTTCAATGTATGTTCCATACACAATATACTACATGTTCCATGTAGAATACACATAGCGCATATGGAACACATAGTTCCACACACATACACATGATACCTATGTTTTGTTTTCTTGTCCTGTTTTTTTAGGGCACAGTCAGCATCTTTGTCTTCCTGTTGCCCTAGTAAGTGTGACGTCACACCTGCCTGTTCACCTGTCAGTTCTCCAATCTGCTGCAGAATTTTTTTGCACTGTCTTGGGCAGAAACATTCAGTTCTTCCTCTGTTGTAAGTGATCCTTTATCAGTTCCGGTCCCAATCTTCTAAGAAAATTTCTGTGATATTTTGTGCTTATTTTCTTTGTAAACTATGAAACTATTTATACCAGATGTTTAGGATCTAGTAAAGCACAATCACTGGCCAACATTTTGCGTTTTGGGTGATATCATGGTTGTTGCATGACTCGTCAACATCTACTCCACCTTTGGTTTTATTGTAAAAAATTACTACCTCTGGCTTCATTTGTGTCACTGTATCTTTCTCAATCCTGCCATCATAGTGCAATGTTGACCTCAGCAGGACCACTTTGTTTTTCTTTGCCATGCGCAAAGTCAATGTTATGTCTCTCTGAAACCCAAAGACTGTAATACAGATGGTCTAATTCAAACTTGCACCATTCACTGGGAATTTCCCCTTTATTCTTGCATATAATTCCAACATTGGTCGACCGGTGCTCTCTCAGCAAATGTGACAGCAGTGGGTATTTGGCAAACCAATTGTCAAATGTCACATTCCGATTAGTTTGAGACACAGGAGTAACACATCTCTTTACAACATCGTTCAGTTTATTACTGTGTGAATAAAGACCTAGTGGCTGAGTTCCAGGATAAATTTCTAAATTGAAAGTATAATATGTCTTCGCCTCTACTAGAGCATGTATTTTGAGGGCTTATTTGGCAAATACTGCCTAAAGCTACAGTGAGCAACAAAACACTGCAAGCTGTTCATTAATAGTCATGTATTCAGATGGTTTGTAAACTGCTTGGCAGTTTGACTCATACTTCTCAAACACTGAGCGGATAGCAACCAGATTATGGTTCATTTTATTTCTTGGCTGGTTATTTTGTCATCAAACTGCAGGCAATTTTGAAGGAAACTAAATCTCAGTGTCATTGTTATTCTACAAAAAATCAAAAGAAAATATGTAATAAAAATAATTATAAATACACAAAAATGTAACACGGCACATACCGGGGAAAAATCTCACCTGTTTGCACTTTGACACATGTTCACATACCTTGCTTTCTGTTGTACCAAGTGGGTGAACACAAAGATCATTTCCCGTATTCTCCCAGCACAACTACTGAGACACAGCCAGCTACCATTAAGCTAAAGTACATCTTTTCATTGGAAAATAAAAACTTTCATAGGTAGGAGTGCATTTTACCCACCGTGATACCCAGGTTCTGTAACAGTACTCTTGGCCTCAGGCAAATTGTTTTTATTCAGCAGAGAACAAGAACAACACTGTAGTTTCCTAGTTGGGTGATTGACTATGAAAAACCTTCAGAAACTTAAAGAACCTCAACTTTTGAAGATCTGAAGTAAAAATATAAGCAAACCATCACCCCACAAAGTAAAAAACAAGTGACAGACTTCTGTTACTGTAATCTTATGTGGCATTCTCTAAGGACATGTCACAGTTTCAAAATTGCAAATAATTTCTTTACCTTTAATCAAGAAAGCAGAAAAACAATTCCTCTAACCCATTATCCCATTTCACTAAAAAAGAGAAAGTCTTTGCTTCAAACTTTTCTTTGTTTGAAAATCAAATTATCCATTGTAAAATAACACTGAAATTTATAGCATTTTAAAAGCATTCTCTTAAGAATTATTTTCATCATATTACTAAGAATACACTACTATGGGAGACACAGTGGAAATAAATAATTCACTAGCGAGTTACAATGTCTCATTTTGAATTTGATTGTCAAGGCTGAGATATGATATACTGCAACAGGGAAAGAAATATCGGCATCAGAGCTAATTTTCGCAAAGAAATTAAACACTAAACATTTGGATATATGCAGAATTTAAAGTTATCAAGTCACTGACTGGAAAACAAAATGATTAAAACAACAATAGTACTGAAGCACTTACAGAATAATTAGGTGACCATAGTCACAGAACGTGTGCTGACCTTCCAGGACGGGTCCCAAAGCCACATCACACGGCTAAGCCATCCAAACATTTCTTTTGTGGGATTGAAATGGCTGCTACCAAACTAAAGAGCCACAAGCCTTTCTGCTGACTTCAGAGCAACCTCCTTTGCTTGGGAAGCCACTAGCTAAATGAGGAAGTCATATCCTGAGAGGATTCAGAAATTATAACTTCTATTTTATACAAAGATGTCTGCCCAAGATGGAGATATTACACAGAGGCACCTAGTCACAGCAAAAAGAATCTGACTTACCTTAAGAATATAAATCAATACCCATATTTAACAATACCTAACACCACTCCTAATATAGGTCTTAGCTTGTTTCTAAATGTATTTATTTCCCACTACAATCAAAGCTACTGGAAAAATTTTTGAGCCAAGATTCCAAGAGAATTCTAAATGGTTAAAAGAGACATATTATTTCATTAAAATTTTAAGAATAAATATTAAGTCCAGAATATTATTCAGAAAATGTGCTATATAAAAATTTTGCTAGCTTCTATTTGGAAACACATGGGGCTATGTGTCTACCACCTCATAAAATCCAAGAGCTGAAAATGCCCTTAGAGATCTGCCAAGTCACCCACTTGAGATGTTCACTCAGACTGTTACTGGGCATGTGCTGTTATGCGGACTGCAGAAGACGCAGTATTGGAAATGATTCCTCATCCCTCCTTGTTATGACCACCACTAACATGAGTAGGATGTATCTCATCATGCTTCTCTCTTTTCTCAAATCTAAACAATGAACTTCCCTACATCATGCATCCACAACTTCTTTTCTATGTTTTTTATTTTTTTTTTTTGGTCTACTCTGTAGAGCAGACACTGTTGGTACCATATCCAGTTCCTTAGACTCTCATTACCAGTTATCATGTGTGTTGGCATAAGCTGTCTTCACCTGCCGCCTCTGCAGACCTGCCCTGCAATGTGCTGTTGCCCATGAAAACATGGGAGATTTTGACCTCCCTTCATTATATCCACTAGCAAAAGACTGTCAGGTGTGAGGGATACACAACCCAACTTCCTTTATGGTACCACTTTTAGTTGAGAACTCCCCACAGGATTAGACTGAGGCTTTCACAGAAACAGACATCATCTTTGGATAGTTTCTTTTCTGTTCCTCTCACTCCTTTAGAGGTTTCTCTTGAAAGCACTCTTTTAAATCACTAATACATAAATCTCAGGTGCTATTTTCAAAGGCGATCTATGATATTAACCTTCCTCAGGTGCATCCTTCGACATATTTCCTAAACTCACTTCACTGCTCATTTTGTACAGCCTAGCACAGTGGGTGACTTACAAGAGACTCTCAGTAAAGTTCTCAATGATGAATATCAATGGGATTTTTCATCGAAGATTAAATCTTGATTTTGTGGTAGCGGTGTTAATGGTTGTTACTTTGTAGTTCTCCATAACTACTGGGCTTGTTTTTGTTTGTTTGTTTTTGTTTTCAGTATCTGTTATAATGGAACCATGGCTATCTTCCTTTAAATCAACTTATAGTTTTATAATGTAGACATTACATATTCTGACTCTATTAGACTTCCTGGTTAAAAAAAGAAAAAGAAAACCACAGAAACACGAAGTTGCATCTTCCCTGGAATTTTTAGTGTTTCACTGCAGACATTTTATCAAAAGATAAGCATATTGGATGACAGCCCTATGGAAAAATTATTTCCTTCATTTTGTGTTACTACTTGTAGTCTACATCAGAATTAAGTATCTGGGCAGACAGGTATGCTAGGCAGATATTAGCATTCTACAGTTTTGGATAAAAGGTGATGCAGCCTCGTTTCTACCGAGGCCCATGACAACCTCAGTAACATGCAAACCTCCATGTACAAAGTCAAGGCTCGTTTTGAGAAAGACACATTGAAAACAAGGAAGTATATTGGTTAAGTATATGAATGGTAGTTTTTCAGACTATATGTAACGCATTCTAGAAATTCTTGATAGAAACTGAAGATTGCCCACTATTGGTCCATATTGATCCTGTCATCAATATTTGATGCTGGCCTTCCCTTTCTTCTCTTTATTCCCATAGCACCAACGTCTTTATTAAAGGACTTTTGTATTTTAAATTTCTCAGCTGTTTTAAGCACTTTTTTATATAGCCCAAATTCTGTTGATAACGCTGAAACAAAATTGAAATTCTCTACCCTTGCCAGCCTGCTTAAGACTCAAAAGAATTTTAACATGCTTACCTGCCTCTGCTTTCTAGTCTTCTCCTGGTTAAGATTTTTCATAACTCTCCCCCACTCCCACCATGAGGAGTCACTTTGCATCTTTTGGTTTATGTTTACAGACTTCTTTGTAACTGAAGTATAAATAACAATAGATATTCCAAGAAATCAGCAACACTGGGGCTATATTTATAGAATATTCGTATGACTAATTTGGGGATTTGGGGTATGGGATAGAGTTGCATATAATTTAAAGAATCAGATGAAATGGGTCCACAACGAAGGAAGGACTGCACAATTTGAAAATAAAAGGGAATACAGAATATTTACAAGTCATCCTCTAATAACAAATCAGTATTAAAGTCATGAAGAAAAACAAAGGTCAGAGTCTTTTCATGTAATGTTTATAAAATGCAACACCTAAAGTATTTATAAGAGATATATGTTTGAGAGAATATGACTAAAATTTCACTTTCATTAACACATGTAATACATGCGAATATATTGACTGTGAGTAATTGGCATATACACGTATCACATTTGGTACTATCATTGTTTCTTTATTCTAGCATTTACTTTCTAAAGAGAAGACAGGTAAATTTGTGTTCCATGAATATGCATGACTTTGGAATGATTTTTATATAGAATTGCTAGTTGCTAATAAAGCAGTTGAAAAACTCCACTAAACAAGCCACACAAAAAAGCCGGAAATCATGATCTAATAAGAAAATTTTCCAAGTAGATTTTGAAAAATTATTTATCTGCAAAAAGAGGATATTGAAGCAACACAAATTGGTTTTGTTGAATCCCTTTACAGCATGTCTCTAGATATTTCTATCATTTCTGGAAGATGCTTTGTGTTTCTATAAAAGTGTAGCATACTTCGAAGGCAATATCATTGATACATTTGCATAAATCAATATAAAGAGAACAATTCTGAATTAAGAGATATGCAAAACCAAGATCCATAATTTTTAGGAGAAAGAGTACTAGCAATTATATTTAAAGTAGCATCACAAACTGAAATGAAATGAAGTACAATGAAAATACAATTTGTGATTTTTTAAAAATTTAAATACATAAATGTGACATGTGGTATGATTTCCCCTCTTATGGGTTTTAAGCAAGAAGTACCAGAAAAAATAAGAACTAGAACTTGAAATCTTCTAACAAGTCAAAACTAAGCCAGTTTCATACATCTGCTAAATGTTTCAGACATAAAATCTACTTACTAAGACCAGACCAGGCTCCAGGAAAGAAAGAATAGATACTCCAAACAGTGTTTACCACAGCCTGGAAGACTATCTCTGGGACCAAAACTGAGATCACTTGCTTTCCAGTTCCTTCCATTAACTATTTATGGGAATTTGAAATATTGTTTAAATCTCTAACTCAGTCAACTGTAGGCATCCTGCCACCTACACCACGTGGGTAAAGTGAAAATGAGAAAATTGAAATCAACATACTTAGAAAATGCCAAAGCATTTGGCAACAGCAAATTAGTAGTAATGAAAATGTGAGGCTGCATGGTCTGACTCCCTCCTACCCTTAGGAGTTTCATCTCCCACCACACTGCCCATCAACCTCTGGGCTCCAACCACACACCATCTTCTTACAGCTTCTCTCCTGAGTATTCTGTCACCCTGCTTCGGGCCTTTGCCCATTATGTCCTTGCACTGGGAATCTTCACATGTGTGCCCCACCAACTCTCTCTGCAACTCCACTTGGACCATCTCCACTCATCCTTTGGGTCTTGGCTTAAGCATTATTTTTTTTTTAATTTTTTTTTACCATTTTTACCAAGAACACGTATTGGTACATCTTATACATAATGATCATAATCAACATGGTTATTTTGTACCTGTACATGATACATCTTGGTTTTCCCCCCTCTTCCCCCCTTTCCCTCCCCTCCCTTCTATTCACCCACCCCTCCCTATTTGCAACAAGTGTAGCTACATTTTACCATTTTTTCCCCTTTCATCTTACTTTTCTTTTAACCTTCTTCTTTATCCCCCTTTTCCCTATCTAGTTCTCTCTTTTGAATACTATCTCTCTTTTTTTCTTTTTTAAACAAAATATCTATTCTACCCCTTTGTCCTTATTTACACTTCTGGTTTCTCATATCAGAGAAACAATTCGATGTGTACTAATAAGTGTCTGATTTATTTCACTTAATAGTATGTTCTCCAGGAACATCCATTTACATACAAATGACTCTAGTTTATCCTTTTTTGTGGTGGTATAGTACTCTATTGTGTAGAAAAACCACATCTTTTTTAGCCATTCATCAGTTGTTGGGCATTTAGGTTGTTTCCAAGACTTAGCTATTACAAATTGTGCTGCTATGAACATGGTTGTGCATATATCACTGTGATATGATGATTTTAATTCTTCTGGGAAGATACCCAGCAGAGGAATAGCCGGGTCAAATGGAATCTCTAGTTGTAGTT
>PVJO010023976.1:0-17458 GCA_004026905.1 Hystrix cristata
CTGATTCTCATTCCCCACCCGACCCTTCCTGATTTAGAACCCCAGTTCTCTTTGCACCCTTGTCCAGTCCTCCCGTCGTTCCTCACAGATTTCTGGACCTCAGTCTGTGGTTAAAAGGCTCCTCTTCATTCAAAACCTCCATTCAGCTTCCCAAATACAAATCCCAAGCCCCTTCCTCTGGATTCAGGACTCTTCGGTTTCCCCAACCCCAATTTGAAGCTTTTCTCTGTCAGTCTCTCGAGATTAAGAATCTCCATCGGACGCCTGTTCAGTTTTCCCGCTTCGACCCAGCCTGTTTCTCCACATCCAGCATCTCATCCACCCCCACAATCAAACCACGCACACACACGCACACGCAGAGGCCTCTGTATTTATCCTCTGTAGTGTAACGCCGAGCTCCTCTCCCACAACCCCCAGGCTCCGCTCTAGCCGGAGGGACCGGAGCCATGGCTCAGAAAATGGACTGTGGTGCGGGCCTCCTCGGCTTCCAGGTGAGATCTCTGCTCCCCACCCCACCATTGCCCTAGCAGACAGTACCCCCACCCTTGGGCCCCTTTGATTGCCCAGTCGCCAGGATTTTGCCCTCTATCATGCCTAGACTTCGTCATCTTTTTAAATAAAATTCTCAGCGTTTATCGAAGGGGGGAGGGGAGTCCCTTTTCAGCCATTAGTCCCTACTTAGAGAGAGGGGAGACCCTGTTAGTAGGGCAGTTTGCCCAGAGAATGCGGATTGATAAGGAACTGTTTTTTCCCACAGTCCCAACGTGTGTGGAACAGTCTGTTGCCCCCGTTTCCCAGCCGCCTGTCTCCACCCTCCCTTTCTCCTGCATTCCCCATCCTGTGTGACCCCCCTTCTCCTCAACTCTGCCTCCAGGCCTGAGCTCCCACAGCAAGCCTCATTGGCTTTACCCTAAGCTTACTTCTTCACTGCCCCCACTCCACTCCAGTTGTGCCAGCTCCTCACACGGCCTCGTCCTTCTTGCCCCTTCCCTTATCCTCCATGAGCACGGCTTGTGTTTGCTCCCTGTAGCTCTCCTGCTGTGCTGTGCCCCTCCTGCTCCAGCTTTTGAGGCCCAGAGATTTATTCCCACTCCCCTGTGTTTACAGGCTGAGGCCTCTGTAGAAGACAGCACCTTACTTATGCAGACCTTGATGGAGGCGATCCAGATCTCAGAAGCTCCACCTACCAGCCAGGCCACAGCAGCTGCCAGTGGGCAGAATGCTAGTCCCCAGAGTTCACAGCCCCCAACTGCCAGTGAGATGGCTGATATTCAGGTTTCAGCAGCTGCTGCAAGGCCTAAAACAGCCTTTAAATCCCAGAATGCCACCACCAAGGGCCCAAATGGTGTCTGTGATTTCTCTCAGACACGTAATGCCAAGGAGATAACCAATACCCAACCTAAGGCAGCCTTTAAGCTCCAGAATGCTACCCCAAAGGGCCCAAGTGTTGCCTATGATTTTTCCCAGGCAGCAACTACAGGTGAATTGGCTACTAGTAAGTCTGAGATGGCCTTATTTAAGGCCCAGGATGTCATTACTAAGGTGGGCCCAAATGCCACCTATAGTTTCTCTCAGTCTCCTAATGCCAATGAGATAGCCACTAACCGGCCTAAAACTGCCTTCAAGGTTTGGAATGATACCACTAAGGCTCCTATAGCTGATACCCAGACCCACAGTCAGAATGTAAACCAGGCCAAAATGGCCACTTCCCAGGCAGACACAGAGACCAACCCAAGTGTCTTTGAACCTGATGGTGCAGCTGCGCAGACATCCCCAGATGGTTCCCTGGCTCAGAATTTGGAGTCCCGGACTATCATTCGGGGCAAGAGGACCCGCAAGGTGAGATCCCTGCTAGCTTCATTTTTCTTCGGGTTCTCTCCTCATTTTTTTCTAAATAAGACAAAAGTACATGTAACTGCCTATATTCAGCTAGGGTGCAGGGGATCTTGAGGTGAATGTTTCTGTTCTCTGAGTAGTCACAAACTGATGGGAAGAGAATACATGGACACAGATAATAAACCTGTGTGTAATTCATTTTGCATTTTGGTCGTAGCCACTGTGTGTTAGGTTTTGAGCTGGCACACTCACAAAGGTCATGTTATTAAATCTTTTTATTTGCTAGGGGTCATAGTCTCAGTTTTACAGAGAGGGAAACTAAGTCCCAGAAAGGTGAATCAACTTGAGTGATATGTTCAGGGTGGTACAAGTAGAGCCATAAGTGGACATAGAAAGAGGGGAAACTTCACGCTCCACCATTGGGTTCCTCTTGGCCTGGTTTGGAGATGAAATTCCTTCCTGGGAGACAGTGAAAGACAAGCTCACAACTCAGGGTGACCAGTAGCTAGTAGTAGGTCAGGCTTTCACTACAGATGAGGGTTTAGGGGAACTTCTTGGAATAGCAAGGGTGAAGATGCAGCCAACCAGTGATCCTGGGTGTTTCTTTTCTGTGATGTTGCAGATTAATAACTTAAATGTGGAAGAGCACAACAGTGGTGATCAGAGGCGGGCCCCACTGACTGCCGGGACCTGGAGGTCTGCGCCAGTTCCAGTGACCACTCAGAACCCACCTGGTGCACCCCCAAATGTGCTCTGGCAGACCCCATTGGCTTGGCAGAACCCATCTGGCTGGCAAAACCAGACAGCCAGGCAGACCCCACCAACACGTCAGAACCCCCCAGCTAGGCAGACCCCACCATCCTGGCAGAACCCGGTTGCATGGCAGAATCCAGTGATCTGGCCAAACCCAGTGATCTGGCAGAATCCAGTGATCTGGCCAAACCCCATTGTGTGGCCTGGCCCAATTGTCTGGCCAAACCCAGTGGCCTGGCAGAATCCTCCTGGATGGCATAGTCCACCTGGATGGCAGAACACACCGGGCTGGCAGGGCCCTCCAGACTGGCAAGGCCCTTCTGATTGGCCGTTACCTCCTGACTGGCCACTGCCACCCGATTGGCCACTTCCCACTGACTGGCCACTTCCACCTGACTGGATCCCTGCAGATTGGCCAATTCCACCTGACTGGCAGAACCTGCGACCCTCGCCTAACCTGCGACCCTCCCCCAACTCACGTGCCTCACAGAACCTCGGTGCCCCACAGCCCCGAGATGTGGCCCTTCTTCAAGAAAGAGTAAGAGCTACACCTCCCTACTCACTTCTCTCTCGCTCTCTTCTTTCTCCTTTGTTGTCCTTACACTGATAAACAACTTTTTTTCAAATATCTTACAACTTAAATGATTTCATTCTCCCCTCCCAGGCAAATAAGTTAGTCAAGTACCTGATGCTTAAAGACTACACAAAGGTGCCCATCAAGCGCTCAGGTAGGCAGCTGGTATCCTTTCCCCAAGCTCTGCCTTTCCCCTCCCTATTTTCTATGGGCATACCTTTGCTTATACTATGCCCTTTCTCCTGCCCCTTTGCTTCCATAGCTGGCTCTTTCCCATGCTTGAGGACCCTGGCTTATTATCCTCAGCAGGGTTTGCAAAGTGGCCAGGGAGTGGCCCCCATTCAACCCAGGTCTTCCCTCCTTTCCTATAGAAATGCTGAGGGATATCATCCGAGAATACACTGATGTTTATCCAGAAATCATTGAACGTGCGTGCTTTGTCCTGGAGAAGGTGAGAAGGCAGCCCTGAGGGACAGGAATGATGGAGAAAGTCTGGATTTTAAAGATTCATGGGATCCTATGGGGAGTTTAGGAAGAGTGTCACAAGGAAGTAAATGACTGCTTATGCTTGATCTCATAATTTCTTTTCTTTTTTTTTTTTTTGTTTCTGTAGAAATTTGGGATACAGCTGAAAGAAATTGACAAGGAAGAACACCTATACATTCTCATCAGTACCCCTGAGTCCCTGGCTGGCGTACTGGGAACGTAAGATGGGAAAGGAGTTGAAACAAGGCCTTTCTCAGTGATGTCTCCCCTCACCCCTTGGGAGTTTCAAATAGGTCAGGGTCCAGAGTTCAGGTCATGGTCAGAGCCAGGATGTAATTCTCCGCTAGCTGAGGAATATTGGGGAAGCTGAGTGGGGTGTCTCATGCAAATGGCTGCTGAAAATTATTTTTACTCTCCTTTAGGACCAAAGACACACCCAAGCTGGGTCTCCTCTTAGTGATTCTGGGTGTCATCTTCATGAATGGCAACCGTGCCAGTGAGGGTGAGTGGCCGGACTTGCAGCTGGGGGTTGGCCATAGCCTTATTTCCATGCTCATTTTCCGTGCCCTTGTCTCCTCTTGCCTCCCACTGCAGCTGTCCTCTGGGAGGCACTACGCAAGATGGGACTGCGTCCTGGGTATGATCAGGCTCTATCATCTCTTACCTATTTGAATCATCCTTTGGCAACAGAGGATGGTCCCAGGATTGCGTTAACCTGGTGGTCAGGGGGTTTGGTTCGGGGAGGTCCAGAGCCCAGGGATGTGACCTGGGTGGAAAGGGAAATAGTTGTAAACTCTCTGCCTCTTTTTTCATTTCTGATCTTGTGCTGGAAAGCTCTCTGCTTTTCTTTGGGCAAAGTCATAGTGTCTCTCTCTCCCTCCCTCCCCTCCCTCTCCCTCTCCCTCTCTCCTCTCTCCATCTCTCCCTCTCTCCCTCTCCCTCTCTCTCTCTTTTTTCTTTTTTTGGTTACTATCAGGGTGAGACATCCTCTCCTTGGAGATCTGAGAAAACTTCTTACTTACGAGTTTGTAAAGCAGAAGTAAGTGACGCCAAAGGAGCTTTTTCTGGCCCTCATGATTCTGTGTGTTAGTCTGCCTCAGAAAGCTCTTCTGAAGCTTGTTTCTTAAACTATACCTGTTCATAGGCTCACAGAAGCACATTTGTACTCAAAGGTGTTTAGTGTGTGTGTTCCTTTAGGTTGGGTCTATTTTGTAGCTACCTTACAAGTAACTGAAGCCTGCCCACTGTCTTCCGGCAGACATTCCCAAGGCTGGGCCAGGTAGAGGCTCTTGCACTGCGATGTAATCATAGCAGTGGGCTTGTGGCTCAGTGACAAGATTACAAGAATCTGGAGCTTGAGCCTTGGCAGAGTATTGTCCTTTCTGTGCCCAACTCAAGCCTCCCTTGCACCTTTGAATGATTGCCTGGTGTAGAATCACTGTCACAGAAATTCAAAGGCCTGATTATTAAAGGGTAAATACCCTGATTGTGGTCAGGACTGAATCTAGAGTAAGAGAATTTCTACTTGAAATCAGGAGTTTCAAAATTTTGGGTTACCATGCATTGGTGGGTAGACTACCATTCTGCCTGGGTAGGTAACACAGACATTCTTACTCTTTCAGATACCTGGACTACAGACGAGTGCCCAACAGCAACCCCCCTGAGTACGAGTTCCTCTGGGGCCTCCGTTCCTACCATGAGACTAGCAAGATGAAAGTGTTGAGATTCATTGCAGAGGTAACGGGGGAACTGTTCCATAACTGATAGTAGCTAGGAAAGTTTCAGAAAAAAAGTCCAGAAAAAGAATGAGATCCTAGATGTGTTGTTTTGTTATATGTAATAACACAAAATAAGGTACTTGATATGTATTAGGTGCTTGGTGTGTATTAACTAATATTATTATGGGTTTTGTATTTTTTTTCCTTTTTCAGATTTTTAAAAATTTTTATTTTTTCCAAGATTAAGTATAATTGACAAAAATTGTAATATTAACAGTGTACCATGATATTTTTCTGTTGAATTTTCATTTATTTATTTTCACTTGACTGAAAAGAATTGTACTTATTCGTGGGGTGCAATATAATGTTTTGATAATATATATGCGTATATATTTTGGAACAATAAAATCAAACCAACTATCCATCACCTTACATACTTACCACTTTTTGGTGGTAGAAACATTTGAAGCCAACTCTCTTAGCGATTTTCAAATATGTAATACATGATCATTAACTGTAGTCATTATGCTGTACAGCAGAATAAGATCTGCAAACTTACTCATCCTATCTTATTGAAACTTCGTGCCCCTTAACCATCCCACCCCACCCCATCCTAGGCCCTGGCAACCACCATTCTATTCTGAGTTTGACTTTTTTTGGATTTCATACATAAGTGAGATCATGCAGTATATATCTTTCTCTTTCTGGTTTATGTACTTACATAAAGTCCTCTAGCTTCATCCATATTGTCACAAATGACAGGATTTCCTTTTTTATTAATTTGTTTGGGGTTTTTTTAGACACAGTCTCACTATGTAGTTCACTCCGGCCTTGAACTCATTACGTAGCCCAGGCTGGCCTCGAATTCACAGCAATCCTCCTGCCTCAGCCTCCCAAGTGCTGGGATTACAGGCCTGTGCCACCATGCCCACAATTTCCTTCTTTTTAAAGGATAAATAATATTCCATTGTGTATATACACCACATTTTCATTATCTGTTCATCTGTTGATGGACACTTCAATTCTCTGTTTTGGCTGTTGTAGATAGGTTTTTGTTTTTTGTTTCTCAGGTTCAGAAGAGAGACCCTCGTGACTGGACTGCACAGTTCATGGAGGCTGCAGATGAGGCCTTGGATGCTCTGGATGCTGCTTCAGCTGAGGCTGAGGCTCGAGCCGAAGCAAGAACCCGTATGGGCATTGGAGATGAGGCTGTATCTGGGCCCTGGAGCTGGGATGACATCGAGTTTGAGCTGCTGACCTGGGATGAAGAAGGAGATTTTGGAGATCCCTGGTCCAGAATCCCATTTACCTTCTGGGCCAGATACCACCAGAATGCCCGTTCCAGATTTCCTCAGACCTTCGCCGGTCCCATTATTAGCCCTGGTGGCACAGCCAGTGCCAACTTTGCTGCCAACTTTGGTGCCATCGGTTTCTTCTGGGTCGAGTGAGATGTTGGGTAGGTGTATCACTTTGGATTGGGCAGATTGGGGATATAGGGTTGATGGGTTGCATTTGTGTCATGAGCCACGAGTCACAGGAACTGTGGTGGGGAGACAAGGGAAGTATAGGAAACCATTGTTTGGTATTTATGTTCCTTACTATTCGATATAGTATATATCATTGAATTTCTACTTTTTCTTTCTTATATTCACAGATATTGCTCATCAGTGGCAATAGTCCTTCCCCTGAGTGAGGCCAAAGCCTCAGATTCCTTCTAAATACAGCTATCTAGAGAGCCACATCCTGTTGACTGAAAGTGGCATGCAAGATAAATATATTTGCTGTTGCCGTCTGTTGCTTTTTTTTCCTTGTGTGCTGTCAAGTTTTGGTATTGGAAATAAACATTGAAACTGCAAAGTGAATTAGATTTGCATCCCTTTTTTCTATATTCAGGGAGGGATCAGCACATTTACTGGGAGAAGACTTGGCTCTAGCCTGAAGGGCAGATGGCTCAGCATTCAACAGGTGAAAATGTGGGTAGATCCAGCTAATGGATTGGGGACCAAAAGAGGGATCAGTGAACACAAATGTTAATGAGACCTAAGACCTAGTATAGTTTATTCAGTAAGTATCATGTAACTCACATGTGATAGATGTACTGCTGCATATTATAAAATGACTAACATTGAGAGAAATGGCATGATAAGGGAAGGTGTAGGTAGGTGCTCAGATAGTTGCATTTAACAGAAGAGACAACTCCAGGTGATGACAGGATTCAGAGAGTAGAGAGTTGAAGGGGGGAGACAAGGGGTGTTGGTTATATTATCCATGTGGCAAGTGAAGTCACTCCAGAATGGAGGCAGGAGTAAGACTAAAAAACATTGTGAGCCAGGTGGCAAAGTCTGTGAGAAACAAAATGTCCCCGTAGCCGCATTGCCCATGAAAGGCTAGGCTCCTAGGCATACCTTCTCCCATCTCTGGAAAGGCAGCACTGGAACCTGGCCCTCTAGGAAATCCTCACAGTGCTCTACTACCACAGGACCAGGTCTTCATCCTAGAGACAGGGTTTTATGGACAGTGAAGAAGGCCTCACAGTGGCCTCTTCTGCAGGGTGAAAGAGGAGCTTCTGTTGCTACAGAATAAGGATTAAGAAAGTAAGACAAAACTCCATGCCGAGCTAGACAGCCTTTGGCTCTGACCATAAACAGGGACCTGGCTTGAACTACTGAGATCTATCCTGGAAGTTAAGACTCCCACTGAGGATGATATTAGGCCTAGACTATAACTTCTTTAGGAGTTTGGTGTTATCTGGACATGTGGACAAGGATGGAGGCAGGAGCTTCTGGGGTAGGAAAAAATGAAGAGCAAAGGCAATGTCATCTCTTAGAAAGGGCTCAGAAAAGGGCAAAGTCAGTGTCCAGAGCTTCCTGGGGTTCCTGGGGTTCCATATTCTGAGAAGAAAGAGCCCTTGATTGGAAGGAGTAATGTAGGCCCCCAACTCTCCCCTGCTTCTTGTCCTCACTATCAGGAGCCCTTCTTAGAGCCAGTCTGATTAAAGCAGGCCTGGGAGAATCTCTTGAGACCTTTGGGGCAGGGGATTGTCCTAGCCTTGTGGCTGTGGTGGCCCAAGCCTGGCCTGTGATTCCTGCTTTTCTGGGTGATGACTGTTCTTCCCATTGATGTGAAACACCTGGGACCTGTGGGATTCAGTACCCTTTCTATGGGGGAGTGTGCTTTCACCATGTGTTCATAGCCAGCTTGGATGCAGTCCCTCACCTACCTCAGGCTTCTCCTGGTGTGTGTTCATGGCCTCCTCATTCAGGTAGTTGAACCCCACTTTGCAGCCTTGGAAAAGAACAACCTGTGAATGGTCTCTGTGAGCTAAGTGAGGCCTCCAGCTGGTAGTTAAAAAAAAAAAACAAAAACTGGGACCTCAGACCTCCAGCTGCAGGGACAGGAGTTATGCCAGCAATTTTAATGAGATTAGAAGTAGATTGTTCCCCTGATTACCCAAAAAGAAATGTAGCTTTACTGACAGCTTAATTTCAGTCTTGCCTGAACAGAGAACATAACCAAGCCATGCCAGGACTTCACAGTAACTAGGAGATTAAAAATGGGTGTTTTAGGCACCCAGTTTGTGGTAAATTTTTTATTTTTTTAGTACTGGGTATTGAACTCAGGGCTTTGTGCTTACGAGTCAAATGCTTTACCACTGAGCCAAGTTCTTACCTCCTGTGATAATTTTTTATACAGTAATAGAAAACCAAAACGTAGTCTTCGTAGGATGACATGTTCAGCTGTTTGTGTACACCCACTGAAACAGTAAACCGTATTACTCCCTCTGGTATTGCCAAAGGGCAGGCATGCAATTTACTCTTAGTCAATTATGTGTTCTCTCCTTGGATTTTGAAACTTAAGTGATTGACACTTTAAAAAACTGGTTTATGTGACTTTTACCCTCAGGGCAGCATCCTGATCACACTATTCCTGTCTTTGTGTTTCAGTTCCTATCCAGGTCTCAAGTTACTTTTTCCAGTCTTCCTCCAGTTCTGTGAGTCTCTGACATCTTTCTAATGAAACTTTTATTTACATTGGCAAGAAGTCCTGGGTTCCAATTCCACCTTTTCCCAATGGGGTGTCATTGGACGAGTAGCTTTCCCTTTCTGGGTCCTAGTTTACTCATCTGTATAAGTAGGCAAGGAAATAAAGTATTTGGCAAAAACCGAATTACTGTACACTCCCCTACATTTCCCAGATACTTTTACTATTGTGCTGGGGTCATATGACTGTTTCTGGCTAGTCTATATAAGTGATACCTGCATTTCCGGGACAAGACACCTACAAGTCCATGTATCTTCAGAATAATGTATGTCAAGCAGAATCCTGGAAAAGACGTTTCCCTTGATAGTTGGTTGGATGTCATAGTGTAGGTGAGACTGGTGCAATAGGATGAGAGAACAAGGGAGGACTTGGGATGGAATGGCCTCTGTATCTGGGACTTGGCCCTCACTTGCTCCATTTCTGTCATAGCATCAAGTTGCAAAGGGACTCATGTACAGAAGGGGATTGATTGTATTAATTCAGTTTGGTAGGGAAAAGGGCAAGTGAAGGATATAGGCAGATACGACTGGAGGGCCCAGAGGGTACCAAAGGAACAAGTAGAGGTTGGGAGCAGTTTGAAGAAAAACGTCAAAGATGAGCCTGGTTTGCTTAGACTCTCTTCAGAAATGTTAGCCATGCATATACTGCCAATTTCAGTATATTAATACTAGTTTTAGTATCCATTGATGATTCTTCATTCAGTTATTACCATGTTTATTATACAGAGATAACTTTCTACTCCCATCCTTTTTTATATAAGATCCAATTTATATAAATGCATGAGTTTATAAATCATCATTTACAAAAAAAGCAAAAATACATGAAAAGGAATTTTATCAAATATTTTAAATTTGGAAATCAACTATTTTTTCCATTTTTCATTATATTTTATTTTGATTAATGTATCAATTGTGCATATTAATGTGGTTCAGTGTGATATTTTCATAAATGCATATAGCATGCAGTGATCAAATCCAACCTCCCTTTATCCATCTCCCACACATCCTTCCCAATCTCTATTGATTTTATTCTACATTCATGTTGAACTTTGTAGCTTTCATCATTCTGTTTTCTTTCCATTTTTATTGAGATAGATTGACAAGTAAAAATTACATGTATTTACATTGTACAGTTTGATGCTTTGATATATGTATACATTGTGAGATAATTGCCATCAAACTAGTTTGTGTATGCATTTGCTCAAATAGTTATTATTTTTGTGGGTAGTGAGGAAATTTAAGGTCTATTCTCTTAGCAGATTTCAAGTATGCAATCCAGTATTATTAGCTATAGGCACTATTCTGTACATTAGATCTCCAGAACTTGCATTATCCCACATAACTGAAACTTTGCACCCTTTGATCAAGGTCTCTCCATCCCTTTCTTAACCCCTTCCCAACACCAGCCCCTGGCAGCTGCTATTCTACTCTTAATTTGACTTTTTTAGATTTCACATGTAAGTGAGATAATGTGGCCTTTGTCTTTCTGTGTCTGGCTTATTTCACTTAGCATAATATCCTCTGAACCCACTCATGGTTTTGCAAATGTCAGGATTTCCTGTTTTTAAGGTTGAATAGTATTCTATTGCATATATATACCACATTTCTTTTTCCCATTCATCTCTTAACTACTGGACACATAGGTTGATCTGGAGTATTGTGAATAATGCTGCAATTAACAATACAGATATCTCTTAGACACTGTATTCTAAGAATAGGTATCTCTTAGATATAATGGTTTCATTTCCTTTGGATATATACCCAGAAGTGGGATTGCTAGACCATATGGTAGTTCTGTCTCTACTTTTTTGAGGAATCTCCACATTGTTTTCTGTAAAATATGTTCAGCATCAATAATCATCAGAGAAATGCAAATTAAAATCACAACCACATCCATTTGAATGACTATTATCAACAAAATGAAAAGATAACTAGTGTTGGTGAAGACATGGAGAAAAGGGAATTTTTGTACACTGTTGGTGGGAATGTAAAGAGTACATACGTATAAAATTTAAACTGCTTCATGTCTACAAAAAAAAAACCTCTTGCCTAGAGTTTAACCAGAGTTGCACTACACCTGTGGATCATTTTGGGGGAATGTATATCTTTACAGTGTTACTCCTTCCATTCCATGCATCTAAGCCTCTCCACTTACTTAGGTCTTCTGGGACTTTTTTCATCGGTATTTTTACCATATCTATACTGCATGTGTTTTGGTAGTTTATGTGTACTTCCCTTTCTTTGGAATCATTATAAATGGTACTGTGTTTTAAGTTTTGGTTTTCACATACTTCTCATAAACAGATGATTGATTTTTCTGTGTGTGTGTTGAACTTGTATTCCATGAACTTGCTAAAGACATTTTTAAATTCTCTGAGATTTATTTTTTGTAGAATCCTTGGGACTTTCTCCATAGACAATCAGGTCATCTGCAAACAGGGCTAGTTTATTTCTTACTTCCAATCTATCTGTATACCTTTTGTATTTCTTTTTGTTTCTTGTTTGTTTGGTTTTGTTTTGTCTTACTGTACTAGCTAGAATTCCCGGTACTATGCTGAACAAGAATAATGACAACAGATGAGCTTGCATGTCATTGATATGAAGGGCGAAATACTTAAGCCTTCCACTATTAAGTATGATCTTAACTATATAGTAGTTGTTAGATGCTTTTTTTAAGTTGAGGAAGTTTCTGTCTATTCCTACTTCGCTGAGAATTTTTACCATCAATGTTTGTTGGATTTTGTTAATGCTTTTTTGGTGTCTACATGCATGATTGTGTGATTTTTCTTTCATTTTTCTAAATTTTTCATTCTGGTAAAATTTGCATAACAAAATTTTGCATCTTCACCATTTTTAAGTGTATAGTTCATTAGTGTTAATATGTCCATGTTGTTGTGCAACTGTCTGCAGAATTTGTTCATCTTGCAAAACTGAAATTCTGTGTCCAGTACACAAATTCCCATTTTCCCCTTCTCCAGTCTATGGAAACCATGATTACATTTTCTGTATCTATGAATTTGATTGTTCTAGAAACCTCATATAAGTTGGATTTTACAGGACTTATCTTTGCATAATGGATTTATTTCACTTAGCATGATGTCCTCCAGGTTTATCTGTGTTGTCAAATGACAGAATTTTCTTCCTTCTAACGGCTGAATAGTATTCCATTATTTTTTAGGGCTGAACACTAATTCATTATTTTATAGACCGAATAATACTCTGTTTTATGTACATACACACATTTTTTATCCATTCATCTGTCAGTGACATTTGGATTGCTTCCACTTGTGGGCTGTTGTGAATAGTGCTGCAATGAACAGGGATATCCAAATATCTGAGATTCCAATTTCAATTCTTTTTTCAAAAGTGAGAGTGTTGGGTGTTATGGTCGTTCTATTTTTATTTCTTTTGACAAACCACTGTTCTCTTTTTCAAAGTGACTGCACCATTTTATAATCTTATCAACATTGCACAAGAATTCTAATTTGTCCGTGTCTTCAGCAACACTTATTTTCTGGGTTGGTTGGTTTGTTTACTGATTAGATAGTAGGTGTCCCAATAGATCTGAGGTGATAGTGCCTTGTGGTTTGATTTGCATTTCCCTTGTGATTAATGGTGTTGAGCATCTTTCAATATGCTTATTGGCCATTTGTTTATCATCTTTGTAAAAATGTCTGTTCGATTTTTATGGTAGAGTTGTAGGATTTATTTATATATTCTGTTTATCAGTTTCTTTTCAGACATATTGTTTACAAATATCCTCCATTCTATATGTTGCCTTTTCACTCTGTTTTGTTCTTTGATGCACAAAATTGTTTAAGTTAGTAGTATCTATCTTTGCTTTTGTTGCCTGTGCTTTTGGTGTCATAACCAAAAATTTAATGCCAAACCCAGCATCATGAAAATTTTCTTTTTGTTTTCTTCTAGGAGTTTTATACTTTTAGGTCTTGCCCTTAAGTCTTTAAGCTTTCAGGTTTTGTTGGGGTTTTTTTGTTTTGTTTTTTGTTTGTTTTTCCAGTCCTGAAGATTGAACCCAGGGAGTGCTAAGCTACATCCCCAGCCCTTTTGAGACAGGGTCTTGCTAAGTCGTCCAGGCTAGCATCAAACTTGTGATTCTCTTGCTTCAGCCTCCCAAGTACATGGGATTATAGATATGTGCCACTATGCCTGGCTTCTTTAATCCATTTTGAGTTAATTTTTGCTTATGGTGTATGATCAGGGTCTAATTTCATTTGTTTGCATATGGATATCCAGTTTCCCCAACACCATTTGTTGAAGAGACTGTTCTTTTTCCACTGAATAATCTTAGCACCCTTGTCAAAGTTCATCTAACCATATATTTGAAGGTTTATCTCAGACTGCGTTCTGTTTCATTAGTCTACACATCTACCTTTATGCCAGTACCACACTGTTGTGATTACTCTAGTTTTGTACTACCTTTTAAAATTAGAAAGGGTGAATCCTCCAACTTTGTTCTTTTCAAAATTGTTTTGGCTGTTCTGGGTCCCTTAGAATTCCACATGTATGTTAGAATGATTTTTCTATTTATGCAAAAATGCTGTTGTTATTATATTGAATCTGTAATTACTTTGATTATATTGGCATCTTTTTTTAGAGGGACTGCTGGGGATTGAAGTCAGGGCCTTGCACTTGCTAGGCAGGTGCTCTACCACTGTGCTAAATCTCCAACCCCTATATTGGCATCTTAACAGTAATCTTTTAATCCTTGAACATGGGAAGTCTTTCCATTTGCTTTTGTTTTCTTTAATTTCTTTCATCAATTGTTAAAGTTTTCTTTCATCACTTTGCCTAAGTATTCTGTTCTTTTTTGTTGTAAATAAAATTGTTTTCTTAATTTCTTTTTCAAATTGTTCATTGTTACTATATAGAAATACCACTGATTTTTGTATGATTACATATCTTGTAACTTTGCTGAATTTATTAGTGTTTATTAGTGCTGACAGATTTTTCTGGTATGGAAAGTGTAGGGTTTTCTGCATATAAGAAACACTATATCATCTATAAAGAAAGATAATTTTTATTCATTTCCAGTATGCATTTATTTTACTTTGTTTTCACCTTGTTTACTTTGGGCTGGGCCTTCTAATACGATGTTGAAGAGATAAACTACCGTGGATATTCTTGCCTTATTCCTGATCTTAAAGCAAAATAGGTGGACATAAAATTAGTTTGAAAGTGTTTTGTAGTCTTATGTGTAAAAGAGTGTATGAAATCAATAGTAATCATTTAAATATTTGGTTATATTCTCATTTGAAGTCATCTGGGACTATAGATTTCTTTGTAGGGAGTCTTTAAATTATAAGTAACTTTCTTCAGTAATTAATATATCTCATCTTGGTTGAATTTTGGTTTCTTATATTTTTTCAGGATTTTTACTTATTCTAAGTTGTGGAATTAATGAATATTATGTTATTTGTCACATTCTCCATTATTCATTTTTATGTTTGCAGGATCTATAGTGATTTTCCTTGTTTTGTTCTTAATATTGGTCATTTATCCTTTTTATTTTTGCCAATTTTACTGAAGTTTTTTCAATCTTACTGCTATTTCCAAAGAACCATCTTTTGTTGGATTGATTTTCTAGATCACTTCCTATTTTCAATATTATTGTTTTCTAGTATCATCTTTATTATTTCCTTCCCTCTACTTGTTTTGTTTACTTTGCTTTCCTTTTTCTATTTTCTTGAGATAAAAACTTAGATCTCTCATTTTAGATCTCTTTAATGTAAGATTTAATGATATAAACTTCCCTCTTGCCACCATTTTATTGTGTAGCACATACATTGACATCTTTTATTTCATTTTTCTTCATTTCTATGTATTTTTCAAATTTCCTTTGGATTATGTGGAAGTATATTGTTTAATTTTGTGATGTATAGATTTGTTCTTATAGATTACTAATTTGATTCCTTTGTAGTTAGAGAACATATGCGTTATGGTGTTGTTTTAATGCTGCTGAGGCTTATCTCCAAGATATAGTTTGTTCTGTTGAAAGTTCCATGAATGCTTGAAAAAAATGTTTCTGCTGTTGTTCAGTGGAATTCATTCATCCATTCATTCATTCTCTCCCTCCTTCTCTCTTTCTCTCTCCATATATGTGTATGTGTATATATACATATATACATACATACACACACACGTATATATACACATATCAGTTATCTCATATTGGTCGATTCTATTGTTCATTTCTTCTGTATCCTCGCAGATGCTTTGTCTAGTAGTTTTATCTATTGCCGAGAGTACACCACTGAAGTCCTCTAGTATAATTTTAGAGCTGATTGTTTTTCTCCTTAGTTTTTGCTTCGTATATTTTGAGGCTTCATTTGTTTGATGCATACACATGTACAATCATAATTTCTTCCTGGTGAGGAACCTTTTATCATTATGAAGTGTTACTCTTTGTCTCTAGTAATTCGCTTTCAGTTTTACTTCATCTGATGTTAATGTCAGTACTCTTGCTTTCTTTTTATTAATTTTTGCATTATATGTCACTTTTGAAGCTTTATTTCTACTCTATATATGTCTTTGTATTGGATGTAAATTTCTTTTTTTCAGCCATTTTAATGCTTTTAATAAATATTATTGTATTTAGAGTATATACCATGATGTTATGGTACACATATAGACAATAAAATGGTTACTGTAGTAAAGCAAATTAATATACTCATCATTTTAGTCTATTTTTCTGCATAGCAAAAACAGCTAAAATCTCATTTAGCAAAAATTTCAAATATAATATTAATAACTCTAGTTCTCCTGTCGTATATTAGATCTCTAGACTTGTTCATCCTATACATCTGCTCCTTTGCTTCCTTTGATCTATATCTCCCCACCCCTACCCCCACATTCCTGATTACCACTCTTACTCTCTATATGTATTTGACTTTTTAAAAACTTTCACATGTAAGTGTGATTATACAGTATTTTCTTCCTGTGTTTCCTTATTTCTTCCTTATTTAACTTAGCAGTTTTGTTCATGTTATGGCACTTAACAGGATCACATTTTTAAAGGCCGAATTATATTCTACTGGATTTCTGTACTAAAGTTTCTTCATCCATTTGTCCATCAACATTCATTTAGGTTGTTCTATATCTTGACTAATGTGAATAATTTACAAGGAACGTAGGAGCGTAGATATATTAACAACATGGTGTGGTGGACTTATTTGTGGTCAACTTGAGCCAGAACGCCCAGCTGGACTGAGTCGGTGTGGTTCTGGGCCTAGAGGATCCACCTGAGGGTTATTGCCAATGCAACATAAAGTTCGAGAACGGGAGCAGAAGATAATGGCGGGCTGTTTCCCAGGAGAAGCTCTGCTGCGGCTGGTTCTCCTGAAAGGAACTCAGCTGTTCTCTTTGAAGAAGGAGCTCGGGGCCTTGCTGTCGTCAAGAATAGCTGCTGTTGCTTTGGGGGAGCTCTGGTCTTCATCTCTGCTGCGAGCAGCATATCCTAGTTCTAGTAAAGATTTCTTCAGCCATCACCTGCAGACATGCACATACACGGAACAGTGCCGTGGGCTCCCAGCCCTTGATGGGATCTTTCAGGTCTCCAGTGCATAGATAGACATTCGGCACTCTTCCTGCATTTGGCTTATGGGTTAATGTTGCAACTTGTAAATGTCCTGTATTAAATCTGCTCTCTTGCAAACCATTGACTCTAGAAAAGCTAACTAAGATAGATGGTGATTTCATTTCCGTTGGATATGTCACCAGAAGAGGTTTTTCTGGGTCATATAGTAATTCTATTTTTAATTTATTTAGGAACCTTGATACTATTTTCTGTAATGGCTATGCCAGGCTGCACTCTTACCAGCAGTTTCAAAAAATTTCCTTTTTTGAACACTTTCACCAACATTTGTTATCTCTTTATTCCTTTTCTTTTCTTTTCCCTTTCTTTCTCTCTCTCTCTCTCTCTCTCTCTCTCTCTTTCTTTCTACAGTAACTATCTGTACAGATGTGAGGTGATATCCTATTGTGGGTTTCACTTGTATTTCCCTGGTAATTAGTGATGTTGAGCATTGTTTCCT
>PVJO010023977.1:0-25225 GCA_004026905.1 Hystrix cristata
ATTTTCTTACTGTTGATTGCTTTTTTTTTTTTTTGTGCTGGGGGTCGAACTCAGGGCCTTAGTGCTTGCCAGGCAAGCTCTCTACCACTGAGCTAAATCCCCAGCCCCTTACTGTTGATTGCTAAGTTTCTAGTTTTTGATATTTTAAGTAATGGCAAAAATGATTTTTTTTTTGAGACAGGGTCTGTGTAGTTCAGGTTGGCCTTGAACTCACTATGTGTCCCAGGCTGGCCTCAAACTCACAGTTATCCTCCTGCCTCAGCCTCCCAAGTGTAG
This sequence comes from Hystrix cristata, assembly GCA_004026905.1. Classification (NCBI taxonomy): domain Eukaryota; kingdom Metazoa; phylum Chordata; class Mammalia; order Rodentia; family Hystricidae; genus Hystrix; species Hystrix cristata. The sequence goes on from PVJO010023977.1 coordinate 277, forward strand.
GGATTACAGGCGTGTGCCACCATACTCAGCAAAAAAAAAAAAAAATTGTTTTCCATCAGTTTCCTTAAAAGAAAAAAAAAAAACTAATACAGTTAAATGCCTGATCCCATTTCCCTACCTTCTCCTTTAAGGTAACCAAGGAGACGAAATAGCAGTTGATTATTGCCTAGAAAAGGAAAAGGCACACAATGTCGACATTTAAAATTAGAGGGAATAAAATGCTAAAACAAGATATAATATGAGAAAAAGAAAAGTTCTTCTATCAAGCAAGATGATCAGTCAGTATCATGATGACATTCTGTATAACACTGCACCCAGGAGGTTTTTGTGTGACAAACAGAGGCGATAGTTGGTTTTCTATGCAGATTGATGAGCCAACAGATTTTACATATCTCAGGACATTTGTAAGATCTGCAAATATGGTGAAATTCTAGAATGTTCTTTTCTACAAAGAGCTCCTCCAAACAAGCCAAGACCCAGAATGCATTTATAGTGATGGCCCATATGGCAGGGGGGCACTTTGAAGACCCCCGCTGGAGGTCCGAAGTCACTGAACTACCTGGCCTGCATTTTCCTCTTCACACACACCTACGATAAAGATTAATTTATAAACTAGTCTCGTAAGAAATTAACAACAATAATAAAATACAACAATCATAATGATGCAGTGATACAAGCTGCTTGGATGAGTAGGCTCTGTCTTTCAAAACATTTTACCATATTGTCCTCACCCCACTTCTTCTTGTGATGTGAGATGACAAATTGCCGGTGTGATGACATAAAGCGAAATGAGTCACGTAGGCATTGTGAGTTGCTAGTGTCCTCACTCTTGTGCTTTGCAGCTGTTATGAAGCAAACTAAAGGTTTCTTGGACCCAAATACCACAGTACTGTGACAGTCTATCTGGAGAGCCAGACAGCTACTAAGTGACTAAAAGGTGGGTGGCAGGTACAGCGACGAAGGGATGACTCATGTCCCAGGCAGGACCAAGTGCAACAGCACAACATTGTGTCACGCTACTGGTGTTGGCGCTCCACTGAAGATGGATGAAGTGCTCTTTCTGGACTTCTGGACTGCTGTTGACTGCAGATGACTGAGCCCGCATCAAGTGAGGTCGGCGAAAGGAGACTTCGTGAAGCTCTGTCTTCGTATCTGGAACAGAAAGGTCTGGCCCAGAGGAACCACATGGGTATGGATGGGCCACCAGTGTCCAACTCCGGCAGGTGCAAAGTGAGCAAAGGAAATTCTGACCACTCTCATCACATTGTGGGTGTCACAGCTGGTCATAGAAGGAATATTTAAGCTCTAGATGATGTGACCAAAATGGTCAACTTTGTGAAGCTGAACTTAATTCACCCAAAAATGTTTTTAAAATTGTGTGAACACTTAGCTCAAAACCACATAAATCTGCTATGCACAGAAATGCACAGGAATAGTTTTGGAAGGAGGCTGAGCTAGCTAATAAAAGATGAAACACCAGACTCTACAGAAAATGTTTGTTTTGTTTCTTATATTTTTAATTATTTGTTGTTTTGGTTTGTTAAGACAAAGTCTCACTATGCAGTTCAGGATGCCCTCAAATTTACTATGTAGCCCAGGCTGGCCTCAAACTTGCAGTGATCCTCCTGCCTCAGCCTCCTGAGTGCTGGGATTATAGGCGTGCACCACGACACCCAGCAATTAAAATTTTTTATTGTACATATTTGCAGTACACAATGATTACATTCATCACAGGGAGCTGGTACGTGGCGGGGAAAATGTTTTAACTTCAAGTGGCAACGTTCTTGGATTCAAAAGAAACATGGTGGCACACCCCTGTAATTTCAACGCTCAGGTAGCTGGAACAGGAGTTCCATAAGTTGGAGGCAAAAAAAGAAAAGAAAAATCCGAGGCCAGCCTAGGCTACAGAGCAAGACCTTCTCTTTAAATTAGTTAATTAATTTTGTAAAATTTAAAAATAGAAAAAGAACCTTTTGACATATCGTGACCTCTTTCCAGTATTGTTTGGATTTGAAGGGAGAGAAGGATCTTTGACTGTAGATGCTTATTAAAACCTGCCCAGGGGCTGGGGATTTAGCTCAGTGGCTACAGTGTTTGCCTCGAAAGCACAAGGTCCTGAGTGCGATCCCCGGCACCAAAACAAACAAACAAACAAACAAACAAAAAACAAAACCTACCCAGGCGGGCCAGGCATGGTAGCACACACCTGTAATCCTAGCTCTTGGAGGATTGTGAATTCAAGGCCAGCCTGGACTACATAGTCAGACCCTGTCTCAGAAAGCCAAAAAAGGAAAAACCCAAGAGAATCACAGGGATACGGAGGGCCCATTCCGTCACAAACAGCACAAGTCAAGGCCCTGGGTGGAGTCGCTCTCTGAGCCTCCTGCTCAGCCTGACAGCATGTCTCTGGCAGAAGGCGGGGACCTCGTTAGTTGTAGTCTGATCATGCACTCAAATTGAAGTCTACTGATCTGGCCCTAGACATGTTTTGGATTTCTGTGTGTGTGTGTTGGTGGGGGGGAGTCTTGCTATTCATGGGGAAATGATGAACACTTTGCTGGAGATTTTAACTTCTTTAGCTGTGTGAATAAGCTTTTTCTTATTTAAGAAGAAATTGTCTTATTTCCATTGAAAATAAAATCTGTCTGTTGGACCAGCAAACACACAACACAGGTATCAGTGAAGAGGTCAATTTCATCCTTCAGTTTTAGTTCACAAATTGTGCTTTTAAACTTTTTATATAGACCAATAAGAGATAAAGTAATACAAGTATATAATAATTGTGATACAAGTATACTTTCTTGTGATACAAGTATATAATAATTTTGTAATCGTTAGATATATATGGGGGCCTAATCACTACACTCAGGAAGGAACACTTTGACATTGTCTTGAATCAAACCATCTTAGGCCAAATTTTTAAGAATATTGCTCTGTTTATACTTTTAATAGTTTTTAGATATTGTCAATAAATTTTCATGTTGTAAATACAGAGAAAATCAGAGGAATACTTCATTCTCTACTCAAAAGAGCATTGGAAAATTATTTTTGGAATGTTTTATCTATAACTTGGTCATGTAATATATCATGAGCTGTAGATAAAATGATTCATATATGGAAGATCCCTGAGGCTGGGAAATATTTTCAAGAGCTCTTCCAGAAGAGCTAGCTAATGTCTGTATGGGACTGAAAGTTTCATGGCATCCTCCCACCTCAATACCAAGTATTGACTAGGGCCCATACCTTCAATTTTAATTTTTTTGTTTAATTTTTTTTTGTTTGTTTGGTTAGTTTTTTGAGGCAAGGTCTTGCTATGTAGCCCAGGCTGGCATCAGACTCAAGGTGATCCTCCTGCCTCAGCCTCCCAAGTGCTGGGATTACAGGTGTGTATCGCCACACCCAGCCCTTCAATTTTTAAAAACAAAATTAATCATGTTTAGGACATCCTGTAGTAATTACACTGTGATACAAGTTGAGCATCCTTAATCTGAAAATCTGAAATCCAAACTATTCCAAAACTCAACACTTTTTGCGCACTAATGTGATGCCCCAAGTGCAAAACTGCACACCTGACATTATGTGATGGGTTGCTGTTAAAACACAGGCCACGGCACGGTTTGTGCAGCCTCTCTGAGAAGAAGGAGACCCTCCTGGCTCCTGTAACTGCAGTGTAGAACGTTTGTTTCATGCTCGAAATTGTTAAAAATGTATAAAATTACCTTCATGCTGCATTTACAGTTTATAAGACTTAGAGTAGAGCTAAGACTGTAGACTGGAGTCCCCTCCTCAAGATTTGTGTGTGTGAAAATATTCCAAAATTATTATGCATATGTAAATATTCCAAAATCTGAAGAAAAAAAAAATCTGTGCTACAGTGTGGCTTGAGATGTCCCCCAAAGCCATGTGTGATGGGTCCCAGCCTTTGGCACTGTTGGGAGATGATGGAACCTGCAGTAGGTGGGGCCGAATAAAGGAAGAGAGGTCGCCGGGCAAGTGGAGGTGTTGGGACCCCAGAAAATGTGTTAATAAAATAAAAAGTACTTGTTTGCAATTCTATATAAAAGTGTGCACACATATATTTACCGTATTTACACATGTGCAATAAAAAGAATCAGCTATTTTTCAGACCCTGAGACAGACTGACCTGAACTTCTAAATTTGAATGCCGGAAACTGTGTGAAGTAATAAGTGTGTGTTGTTTTAAGGTGTTGAGTTTTGGGGTAATTTGTTAGGCAGCGATAGAAAACTAACACAGCAACCTGGCAGCACCCCTTCCTCCCCGCTCTTTCCAGGTCCTGAGGACTGGGTCCCAGGACGGAGGGCGTCCCAGGACATTGGTACACAGCTCTTGGGAGCTCTGAGATAATGCTGTGTATCATTTCTTTTCCAATGATTTGTTGAGTCATAGATCTTAGGTACTTCCTTAATTCTAAAAAGAGAACCAAGACTGATCACAGCAAGAAAATAACCTTTTATGGCACTTTTCTCTTTTGTTGTGTGTAAGGATAATGTGTTGGGAAATTAAGCAGTTTTACCATCTTCAACCCTTGTCAGCAGTTAATAAATGTATAATATTAAATTGCTACTCATTCGTTGGCCTTAAAAAAGTTTCATTTCCAACAAGTAAAATTTATATAATTAGGGCTAATATTAAAGGCAATAGAACTCTTTATAACAGTCCGTGCACTGATGTAACAGGATTTTAATTCAGTGCTACTCTACTATTTAAATACTTATGCTAAATTAGAAGAGGTGCTAAGTAATTGGAGAGATGCAAGGAAGACAAACTGGATAGAAATGTACAATTTAGTTATGATGAAATCAGTCATTTTTCTGTTTCCTGAGATACTGTCACCTTAATATGAATTAAGACACACACACACTTACACACGCACACACACACACTGATGTGTCAAGAAAAAGTGGTGAAAGAGTTGTTAAGTTAGTAACGTAGGTCAGTCAATTAAAATTGCTGAACTCTTTCCTTGCCTAGAATAGCTATGGGGGAGTAAAATTAAGGTGAATTTTCCCAAGTAGTTGAAATCCATCCTCTATTTGGTGAAAAATATGCAAGAAGTTTTGGCTCCTGACTATAAAATAGTGACTTGTGTATTTTTTTTGGTTTTGTTTTTTATGGAGAAATGACTGGAGAGAAAAATGAGAGACAGGCTAGAGAATTATGTGACAAGCTTCTCAAGAAAGAATGAAAAATAGAATAAAAAACTCTGTCACTCTAAACTGCAATTCCATTAAGAAACACGTAGATACTTCACTTCCCAGCCTCAAGAATGATCACATAAAACTCTGGCCAGTAACAATGGCAAACCTGAAAAACTGCCCCCAAAGGACTTAGTCTATGTAAAGATTCAGTAAAAAATAAAATAAAATAAAGAAAATTAGTGTTTTAGAAACAATTAAGAAACCAGGAGGAGAGAAATAGAATACGTATATACCACAAGTACGTGCACATGCATACACGTACATATATATTTTAATATGGTGCTCTAAAGAAATATCAGCTATATTGCAAGCTCATTTCTATCCAGTATTTTGGAACTTTTATTTTGATATAAGATCAGGCCCTTTAATTTAGGAAAAACAGTCTTCTGCTTCTTAAGCAGAAGGAGCGCCCTTAAATACTGAGAATGTGCAGTCCTGTCTACCACCACTTGGTGATGTTGTACAGATCCGTGGGACTAAATGCTCACTTTATTAACCTACTTAATCTCTAAAGGTGCGAATTCGAAAAACAAATGTCCTGAGTGACAGCTTTGTAGTGGACATACATTCACGAGAAGGTTATAACTCAACAGAGAGTATGTGACTGAGAACCAAAGTAAGCTGTGATTTCCAAGAGGAGGATTTCCAAGAGAAATCCTCAGGAGGAAGGGCTCCGGGAGGGCGCCTAGGAAGAGGGAAGGCTTCAAGAAAAAAGCAAGACTGAACCTGACCTTTGAGAGGTGGGCTCAGACTTCAGGGGACCAAGAGGAAGGTAGTATTTGATCAGCAGAGGGCTGGAGCAGAAGCGACGGGGTGTGAGCAGAGAATATTAGGAGGCTGATGTCGATGAGACCTGAAAGCTATCGCTGAGAAGTGGTTTCCAAACAAATGTGTCGGGGTGAGGAGCCAGGGAAGGCTCCTGGATTTAGTAAGTGGGCAGTGCATGGAGTCTCCTGCAAGCTCTGTTTCAGGAGCCTGGTTCCCCAGGCACAGAACTGTTCATTATTCGTAATACACCGCTTGATTTTATTGTGAGTAGCTTCTTTGTAGTTTCTTATGAGAAGTAACACCCGTATCCCAAAAATGCTCACTGAAGGATTTTATTCCTTTTTTTTTCTTTTTTTTTTGCAAGAGTAGAGTACCATGACCTTTATCCCTCACTGATAGGTGAAATAGTTTGAGAACCGCCCTCATCTTGGTAATTTAAGCCTAAAAACCTGTTTGTCATAAAATTCCGAAGTTTTACAAGAGAAAAAACTTTCTGATTGGTGCTTTGTTGTTAATGGCGGGCGGCGGCTGCTGAGTGGGATGCAGATAACCACTGCCCGCACGGGGAAAGTCTCCCCTGCCTCCGATTTTCTGCTAGTTTCCAGGGCCAGAGCTCGCCAGCATGTCTGTGGTACCGCCCAATCGCTCACAGACGGGCTGGCCGCGGGGAGTCAACCAGTTCGGCAACAAGTACATCCAACAAACCAAGCCCCTCACCCTGGAGCGCACCATCAACCTGTACCCTCTCACCAATTACACATTTGGTACAGAAGAGCCCCTCTATGAAAAGGACAGCTCTGTTGTGGCAGATTTCAGAGCATGAGGGAGGAATCTGATAAAATTGGAATGAGGAGGACAGTGGAAGGGGTTTTGATTGTACATGAGAACTGGCTTCCCCATGTGTTACTACTACAGCTGGGAACGACTTTCTTCAAATTACCTGGTGGTGAACTTAACCCAGGAGAAGATGAAGTTGAAGGACTAAAACGCTTAATGACAGAGATACTGGGTCGCCAGGATGGAGTCCTGCAAGACTGGGTCATCGATGACTGCATTGGTAACTGGTGGAGGCCAAATTTTGAGCCTCCTCAGTATCCATATATTCCTGCACATATTACAAAGCCTAAGGAACATAAGAAATTGTTTCTGGTTCAGCTTCAAGAGAAAGCCCTATTTGCAGTCCCTAAAAATTACAAGCTGGTGGCTGCACCATTGTTTGAATTGTATGACAATGTACCGGGATATGGACCCATCATTTCCAGTCTTCCTCAGCTGTTGAGCAGGTTCAATTTTACATACAACTGAATTTCTGCGCAGAGAAGTAAAAGAAGCCGTCTCTATGAGCACAGCTATTAGCAGTGTAGAAGAATAAACATGGTAGAAAAGGTTTTTTTGGTTTTTATCTTTTTCCCAATTCTTAAATTTCCACCTTCTTTCTATTGTTTGAATAGTAAAGTTAATATGAAGAACTGGATAGTGATGCAAACAAATGTGATATTTACTTTTGGTTCTATTCACACTTTTTTGTATAACATTAAAGAAAGTGAACTTCTATTTGTATTTTTTTAAATTTCTCATTAAACTTTGAAAAATCTTAAAAAAAAAACAACAAAAAAACCTTTCTGATTCACTGGGCAGAAGAATAGATTTTGATCATTGTGCCTTCAAAATACAGTCATCCCCTCATATATGTGGGGTCCACATCTGTGGATTCAACATGGAAAAAACTGGGTCTATTTTGAACAGATACAGACGTCTTATGTCATTATTTTCTGAACAATTCAGTGTAACAACTATTTGCATGACTTTTATGTTGTATTAGGTACTATAGTAATCTGAAGAGGGACTTAAAGTGTACACGGGAATGTGCATAGATTATGTGTAAATACTGCACAGTTTTGTGTAAGAGTCTCAGCGTCATGCATTATGGTGTCCCTGGGTGCTGCAGAACCAGTCTCCCACTGACACTGAGTGATGACTGTCTACACTTTAAGCAGGCCTGTGGATTTCAGGTTCCCTTCCTCTGGTTGGTTTTGAGGCACTGAACACAGCTCTCTGAAAAGGCTGTTGCAGACCCAGATGCTCCATGGCAAAGCTCCTGTGGCTTTTGCTTATGTTTAGGAAAATCTGTGTCATAAAGAGGAGGATTTGAGAAGAAGGGGACAAGTGGTATAGCACATACCCACCCTGTCTTCCTTTCACATCACAGGGCGAGGATACTAACTGGTAGGCACCCGTGTCCAGAGACTGGAGAAATGCCTTAGAGAAGGCTGGAGGAGAAGAATTCCATCCACAGGCAGAAATATGTTTTAGATGCTTGTACCTTATTGGACAACAGCAATCAAAAGTTGATTTGGGAAAAGAAGGGTGCATTATCCACATTCACAAACTCAACTGTAAACAGAATTATGTGGATCAACTTCTTGAAATTTCAGGTGTAAAATTGGGTTTTACTGTCCCATCTCTTGGGATATCGTCATACTCTAATCAAACACGGAAGTGAAATCAAATGATGACTGTTTAAGATGTTGCTATTGCCTTGGGGATTTAGCTCAAGTGGTACAGCACTTGCCTAACAAGCACAAGGCCCTGAGTTTGATTCCCAGCACCAAAAAAACAACAAAAAAAGTTGTTATTAAATTCTCTCCAAATACCAGGGCATTCAAAATCACAGCTAAGAAACATCTTATTTGTTATATTTTGATTGTAGAATTTTATTTGTGTAGATTAAATTTTAGTGATGTGAGATTCTGTACTTTTCTTTCACAGTGAGGGATGTTACCCTTTTTCTTTTGTTCAAATCAATAAGAAAAGGTGCCTGTAGTTACAAATATGAGTAAGATACAGTTATCTGCCTGTAATGGGATGAAATTTGGGGTGACTTTGGGAGGCAGGAAGTGTGTTTTCCACGGGAGCCAGAAAGCAGCTTCCAAGATGGCACCCAATGATCCAGCCTCCTCTTATTCATGGTCTTGTCTAATTTCCACTCCTGGACTGTGGCCTGGATCTAGTGACTGACTTGTAGTAAATAGTATTCCAGTAAGGTAAGTCAGTCCTGGGATTAGGCTACAAAAATAGGGTGACTTCTGCCTCACTCACCCTCTTGTGCTTGTTCTGCTTTGTTCTGTGAACGCTACACAGAGCTACCTAGGCAGTAAGGACTCAGGTGGCCTCTGGCCAACACTTAGTGAGGAACTGTGGCCAAGTCCAACAACCCTGAGGACTTGTCTTGCCAAAAATATGCGAGTGACCTTGGAGACAGACTTCCCCCCAGTGGAACCTTCAAATGACTGCAAGCCCACACAGCACCTTGTTGGTAACACAGTTGGTGACCCAGAGTCCTGGCCCACAGAAACTGTGACAGAGTTTTTATTGAGATAATAAATTTTGGAGCAGTTTGGGAATAATTTGGAGCAATAAATCATTTACACTACTCTCAAGCAGCTTATGATCTAATTAAGTGAAGTAATAGGCCAGGAATGGTGGCATGCTCCAGTAATCCTGGTACATGGGGAGGTCGAGGCAGGAAGATTGCCAAGTTCTAGGCTGGCCCAGGCAACTTAGTGACTTAGTGAGACCCTGTCTTGAAAATTTAAGAAGAAAAATAAAAAGAGGGCTGGGGATGTAACCCAGTGCAGAGGCCTTGGGTTCAAACTGCAGTCCTGAAATAAAAAACCTAACATACAGTGTTTACTCTGGTAAACAATTTTCTAAGCATTTTATATATATCAACTAATTTAATCTGTACAACTACTCTATGAGGTAAGTACTGTAAGTATTGCTATTTTATAGATGAGGAGATAGAGGCAACAAGAGGTTAGGTAAGTTGCTCACAATCGCACCTACTGGGGTTGAGACTCAAACTCAGTTTAGTGCCAGAGTTCAGGTCCTCGACTGCTCCAGCATGCTGCCCTTTCTGTGTTACATGCCACATGGAAGTACGACCACTTCACGGAAGATCATGGGGCATGGCTGATGTCTGGAGGCGAGAGAGGTCAGAAGGATGCTCAGGCATGTCAGCAGGATGTGAAAGGAGGAGGAAGACATTCCAGGTGGCTGGAATAGCACATGTCAAGCTGTGGAGACAGACTGACACTGTACTTGCCAAGGACATAGGTCACTATTCCTTTCAAATATTTATAATCAGTTATTGGTCTTCTCCATATTCTGACCTTCATTTCTATTGCTAAACAACACCCCCCTTTTTTCCTTTTCGTTTTGAGACAGCGTTTGGCTGTGTCATTTACACTGGCCTTGAACTTATTATGTAGCCTCAATTTCATGGCAATACTCCTGCCTCAGCTTCCTGAGTGCAGGGATTACAGGTGTGCACCATCATAGCAGGCTACAATACCCCTTCTGCAGTCTATTAAGCCACTTCTCTTTTTCAGAAAAATGTCAAACCTGATTTTTTTTTTTTCCAGTACTGACTGGGAATTGAACCCAGGGACTTCACACTGAGCTACGCCCCCAGATTTTTTTATTTTTTGTTTTGAGACAGGGTCTTGTTAAATTGTTAAATTGCCTGGGGAGGGCTCGAATTTATACTCTTCCTGTCTCAGCCTCCTGAGCCACTGGGATTACAGTCCTGTATCGCTCTGCCCTGAGAGACCTGATTCTGAGCCAAGGGCCATATGACAGGCTCACAACGAGTTGGGCAGAGAAATCACTTTGTTGCAACACACAAGATTTAGAGGGCTAGTAAAGGAGGCATTTGTCTGTAACAACAAGAGCACACTGTTTGCACACTTCCCACATGCCACCCTCTTGGGGTGCCCAATGGCCACTGAGTAGTCTGCTGCCCTTAGGGTGATGGAAGATTATTCATAAGCTTGAGAAACATGATCAAGCTTCTGTATTTAAATGTAACATTAAATGATCTTGTACTAGACCCAAATAGCCTATTGATCATTTGATAGGAAAAGTGGAGAGGATAGAAAATGAGTATTAAATATAACAGAGCATTAGCTGGGCATGGTGGTGCATGCCTATAATCCCAGCTCTCAGGAGGCCGAGGCGAGAGGACTGCTGCAAGTTCAAGGCCAACCTGGGCTATACAACGAGATTGTTTCAATCAACTTGCAAAAATCATTAGCATTTGTATATACCAACAATGAACAGGATGAGAAGGAAATTATGAAAACAATACCATTCACAGTTGCTTCAACAAAAATGAAATACTTAGGAATTAACCTGACTAAAGAAGTGAAAGACCTCTACAAAGAAAACTATAGCACTCTGAAAAAAGAGATTGAAGAGGATACCAGAAAATGGAAAGATGTCCCTTGCTCCCTTGCTCCTGGTTAGGTAGCATCAATATTGTTAAAATGGCCATACTTTCAAAACTGTTATACAGATTCAATGCAGTTCCAATCAAAATAACAACAGCATACTTCACAGATCTAGGGGAAAACAATCCTAGAATTTATATGGAAACAGAAGAAACCTCGAATAGCAAAAGCAATACTGAGCAATAAGACTAAAGCAGGTGGCATAGCAATCCCAGACTTCAAGCTATACTACAAAGCAATAGTAATAAAAACGGCTTGGTACTGGAATAAAGATAGACACGTAGACCAATGGAACAGAATCAAGGACACAGAAACTTCTCCAGACATATTCAAATATATGATTTTTGACAAAGGATCCGAATACATACATTGGAGGAAAGATAGCCTATTTAACAAATGGTGTTGGAAAAACTGATTGTCAGTTTGTAGAAGAATGAAATTGGACCCATATCTCTCACCATTTACTAACTTAAAATCAAAATAGATCAAAGATCTAAACATTAAGATAGAATAGGTAAAACACTTGAAGATGTAGGAGTAGGAAAGGACTTCCTAAACAGAACCCCAGTCGCACAGGATATAACAAGAATCAACAAATGGGACTACATTAGACTAAAGAGTTTCTGTACAGCAAAAGAGTCAATTAGGAGGGTGAAGAGAAAACCCATAGAATGGGAAAAAGTATTTGCTAGCTACTCCTCAGACAGAAGACTAATATCTAGAATATACAAAGAACTGAAAAAAATTAAACTACCTAAAACCAATGACCCACTCAAGAAATGGGCCAGAGAAATGCACAGATACTTCACAGTAGAAGAAATAAACGGCCAATAAACAAATGGCCAATAAACATATGAAAAAATGTTCAACATCTATGGCTATTAGAGAAATGCAGATTAAAACAACTCTAAGATTCCACCTTACCCCAGAAAGAATAGCAATCATTAGGAAGTCAAACAATGACAAATGCTGGCAGGGCTGTGGTGAAAAGGGAACCTTCCTACACTGTTGGTGGGAATGCAAACCAGTACAAACATTATGGAAATCAGTATGGAGATTTCTCAAGAGTCTGAATGTAGAAATCCCATATAACCCAGCCATTCCTCTACTAGGTATCTTTCCTGAAGAGCTAGAGACATTGTACTACAGAAATACTTGCACAACAATGTTTATAGCAGCACAATTTGTAATAGCTAAATTCTGGAAGCAACCTGTATACCCATCAGTGGATAGCTGGATAAACAAAATGTGGTTTCTACACATAATGGAATACTATTCAGCTATAAAGAATGACAAACTGGAGTCATTTGTAGGAAAATGGATGGACCTGGAAAATATAATGTTGAGCGAAATAAACCAGTCTCGCAAGCTGGAATACTGCATGGCATCCCTCATTTAAAATACAAACAAAAGAAATACAAAAAAAAAAAGAGTAAACAATGGATACAAAAAGAGGAAGTATTAGATATAAGCTAATAGACAAAGGGTTCAAGGGAACAAGAAGAGGGCAAAGGGGGAGGGGAATGGGAATCCAGAGGAATAATGATATCTTAAAAATAAGACCCTAATAACCCAAACTTAAATCAGTGACACGTACACTGGGTACTATAGTAATTGTATATAGTTGTGACTTACTGCTGTACGTAGGTGGTTGTTTACATTGCTCACTGTCATAAGCAAAAGGTATAATTAATTGTGGTCTGTAAACTTGTGTAATTGCCTGTAAGTTTGTGTCATTTTGGATAAATTTTAATAAAAATCTAAAAAAACAAAAAAACAACAAACAACCATAAAGAGGCAAACCATAACAACAACAACTACAACTCCCTCTCACAAAAACAAAACAAAACAAAACAAAGTAACAGGGCTGGGGATTGAGCTCAAGTGGTAAAGCACTTGCCTACCAAGTGCAAGATCCTGAGTTCAATCCCCAGCACCAAAACCCCCCCCAAAAATGTACAGGTACAAATCCCCTATGATGAATGTTATTACTATGTACACCTAAAATGTACCATTGAAATAAAATTTAAAAAACAAAACACCGAAAAATCCCCCAAAACCAAAACCAAAACCAAAGTAACAGAGAATTAAACCCTGGAAAAATTAAACTGGGCAACACTAAAAACAGAAGAGATTGTAGATATAATAATTAGGGATATAGGGCTGGGGATTTAGCTCAGTGATTAGAGTGCTTGCCTTGTAAGCACAAGGGCCTGAGTTCGATCCCTGGCACCACAAAAAAAAAAAAAAATTAGGGATATAAAAAGAGCGGTTGCCTTTTCTCCGTTATTATTACCCTCAAAAGCCATTTAAAGATGGTTTTGAGATATTTGTATGTTTGCCTGCAGTCGTAAGAACAATGCTGGAATCCCACATGCCATTCATTAGGTCTGTCCTGATGATAATGTCTTGCCTAACTATAGCACAGAATCACAACCAGGAAATTAACATTGATACAAATCCATCACATTTATTCAGAATTCTTCAACTTTACATGCACTTGTGTTTTTTTTGCCTTAGCGGGGATTGAACCCAGGGCCTTCACAACAAGCTACATCCCCAGCCCTTTCTTTTATTATTTTGAGAGAGGATCTCACTAAATTGCTAAATTGCCCATGCTGGGCCCAGATTTAGGATCTCCTGCCTCAGTCTCCCAGAGAGCTGGGATTACAGGTGTGCACAACCACGTCTGGCTCACACCATGCTTTCGTAAGCACAGCACTTCCATCCTCCTATTCTCTGCTATACACCAATGAGTTCTCTAACGCTATAGTTTCATCATTTCAAGAATGCCATACCTCAGGAAAACTACTGACTGGCCTTTTAAATTTTAATTTCCCTTGAGAGCCATCTATGCTGTGTGTATTAATGGTCCATCTATTTATTGATGAGTAGTATTCCGTGGATAGATGTACTAAGTTTGTTAACCATTCACCCACTGAAGGATATATGAGATGTTTCCGGTGTGGGGTTATTACAAATAAAGCCTATGTGAGCATTTGTGTACAGGTTTTGTGGGAATACAAATTCTCATTTCTCTGGAATAATGCCTAAGAACATAATTGCCAGACTGCACCGTAACATACTTAAGTTTATAAAACTCTGCCATGCTTTTTTCAAGTGGCTGTATCATTTTACATTTCCAAAAGCAATGTGCAAGTGATCCTTATTTATCTGCACCCTGCAGAAGCATTCTGTGGATCACTATATTTTGTGCATCGCTCTATATTTTGTTTTAGGCATTCTGATGTGTAGTCATACCTCATTGTGGTTTAAATTTGTATTTAATTACTTACTAATAATTGTTGAACAGATTGGGGATTTAGCTCAAATGGTAGAGCACTTGCCTAGCAAGCACAAGGCTCTGAGTTTGATCCCCAGCACCCCCCCACAAAGGATGTAATTGTTGAACATCTTCTCATGTATTTTCCATCTGCATGTCCTTTTTAGCAAAATGTATACTCATGTTGTTTATCTTTTTCTGATTAAATACTGAGGTTTTGAATATTCCAGATACAAGTTCTTCTTTTTTTTTTTTTTAGTTCTAAAGTTTTATTTAAAGTATAGAGAAAAGAAGAAAAGGAAAGTTGAGCATAACAATAGATACAGCAAAATGGGTACCAGGCCTATAAGGCACGGTCGGGGTTACCACGAGCAGATACAAGTTCTTTGTCAGGTATATGGGTTATAAAGATATTCTCCCCAGATTGTGGTCTTTTTTTTTTTTTTAAACTTTTTACAAGAAATTTTGCAACACAAAAAGTTTTTAATTTTGGTGAGGTTCAGTCTATCAATTTTTTGTTTGTTTTATGGATTGTCTTCTGGTATCAAATCTAAGAATTTGTTTTGCCTAAGGTTTTGCTTAACCTTACATCCCAAAGGTTTTTACTAATTTTTTTAAGTCTTATACCTTAAATATTTTATATTTGTCAGTGATGCATTTTGAGTTCACTATTATAAAAAGTGTAATGATGTAATGATTTTTTTTGACTATGAGTGTACAACTTTTCTAGCACCATTTGTTGAAAAGGCTGTCCTTCTGTTGGATTGCTCTTGCATGTAGGTCAAAAATCACTTGAGAAGCCAGGCATGGTGGTGTATGCCTGTAATCCCAGCAATTGGGAGGCTGAGGCAGGAGGATTGTGAGTTCAGGGTCAGCCTGGAGTACATAGTGAGAACCTGTCTCAAAGAAAATTTCATTTGAGCCTATTTATGTGGGCCCATTTCTGTATTTCTGTTCCACTGATCTATGTGACAGCCCTTGTGCCAATACCATACAGTCTTGGTTGCTGTAGTTATATATTAAGTCATATATACACAAACACATACACTTGTATATATACACATACACACATGTGTATGATCCTTTCCACTTTATTCACTTAATTCTCCGTTTTCAAAATTGCTATAGCTATTATAAGGGCTTGCACATTTCTGAGCATATTTTACAGTAAGCCTGTCTATGTTATGAAACACCTTGCCAAGATTTTGATCGGAAGATCAGAATTGCATTAAACCTACAATAATCAATTTGGGAAGAATTGACATGCGTACTCTGAGTCTTCCAAATCATGAACAAAATATGTTTCTCCAACAAACCCCACTAGATCACAGCATAGGACTCATTTCACACATTGCTAGACTCATTCATTGATATTTCATGATGTTTTTGATTTTGTTTTGTTTTTGGTGTTGTTGCTGGGGGTTGCACTCAGGGCCTAAATGCATGCTAAGTGCTTTACCATTGAGGTAAGTAAAACCCAGCCCTCATGAATTTTTTGCGGGGGGGTGGTGCTGGGGATCGAACTCAGGGCCTTGTGCTTGCTAGGCAAGCGCTCTACCACTGAGCTAAATCCCCAACTCCCCCCTCATGAATATTTTTGTGATCAGATTGATAAGAAGTATTTGTTCATGGTTTTTTTTGATGCACTGTCTTTGTCTCATTTTAGTGTCAGGATAATACTAGCTTCATGAAATGAATTGGGAAGTATTCCTCCTCTCATATTTTATGGAAGAGATTATAGAGAACTGGTGTTAATTTCTCTTTAAAGATTTGGCAGACTTGTCCAGTAGAACTATCTAAGCCGACAGGTTTCTTGTTTTGAGAGTGTAAAGATTACTAACTCAATACCTATGATAGCTATAGGGCTACTCAAATGATCTATTTCATATTGATGAGTTATGATAGCTGGTTTTTCAGGAATTGCTTCATTCATCCAACTTGTTGAATTTATAGGTGTAGAGTTGTAGTATTTCCTTTTTTTTTTTTTTTAATGTTTTCAAGGCCTGTAGAGATACCCTCAGAATCATTTCTGATACTGGTAATTCGTTTATTCTCTCTTTACCCTTTGTCACTCTTGCTAGCATTTGATAATTTTGTTTTATTTTCTCTATTGTTTTTGTTTTCAATTTCATTGATGTAGTCTTTTTATTATTTCCTCTGTCTGCTTGCTTTGGGTTAATTTTGCTCTTCTTTTTCTTATTTCTAGGGACTTTCATGCCCGGATTATTTAGGGTGGGTTGTTTTGTTCCCAATGTTTGGAGATCTTCTGCTATTTATTGCTGGTTTGATTCTATCATGTGCAAAGAATGTACTTGGGATGATTTCAGTTCTCTCAAATTTACTGAGGTTTGTTTTATGGCCCAGGATATGATCTGCCTTGGTGGATGTTCCATGAGTATCTAAAAAGAACCTGTATTCTGTTGTTGTTGGGTGGCATGTTCTATAAACGTTGATTAGATCCTGTTGGGTGCTGGGAATGTTGAGTCCTATGTTCTTATTTTCTGTCTAGTTGTCCTATCAATTATTGATAGAGGAGCGTTGAAGTCTGCAAAAAGAATTCTGAATTGACCTATTTCTTCTTCCAGTTCTATATATTTTTTTATTTTAGGTATTCTGTAGCTCTATTGTCTAGTACATAAGTATTTTGAATTGCTGTTTCTTGGTGGACTGACATCTTCTTGGGTTACTATCAATTTCTAGAGCTTTTTCATCATCTCAAACAGAAATTCTGTATGCATTAAATAACTCAGCTCTTCCCCTTTATCAGTACTATTTTAAAATTTATCTCTTTGTACAGTCTTTTTTAATGGCTGAGATAATGTCCACCTCTGTCTCTGTTAATTTTCTTTGCTCTGAAGTATTCTTCATATGGCATTAGTATAGCAATTCTTTCTATCTTTTGGCTAATGTTTCTTTGTTTTTTGTTTTTTTGTTTTTTGTTTTTTTTTTTTTGGTGGTGCCGGGGATCGAACTCAGGCCCTTGTGCTTACAAGGCAAGCACTCTAATCACTGAGCTAAATCCCCAGCCCTAATGTTTCTTTGGTATACTGTTTTACATTTAACCTGTCTGTATCATTTGTAGACCTTGTGTAGTTGGGTCATTATTTTTAATCCACTCTACCAATTTCATCTTTTAGTTGGTATATTTGTAAATGTATATTTATATTTAATATTGTTTTTATTTTGGGTTTTTGTTCTGCTTTGTTTTATGAGACAGGGTCTCACTATGTATGTAGCCCAGGGTCTCAGTATGTAGCCCAGGCTGGCCTTGAACTCACAGTAATCCTCTTGCCTCAGCCTCCCAAGTGCTGAGATTGCAGGCATGTACAAACATACCTGGCGCATTTTTGTTTTTTTGGAAACAGGGTCTTGCTTTGTAGTTCAGGCTGGCCTTGAACTTGTGGCAGTCCTGATTCAGCCTCCTGAGTGCTGGGATTACAGGTGTGCACCACCACACCTGGCATTTAATGTAATTTTTGATGTTAGATTTAAGTGCCCTTTTGTTTTTTGTTTTTCTGTGCTATACACATTTTACCTATTTTTTTTTCATGCTATACTATGGGTTACTATCCATTTCTAGAGCTTTTTCATCATCTCAAACAGAAATTCTGTATGCATTAAATAACTCAGCTCTTCCCCTTTCTCAGTACTATTTTAAAATTTATCTCTTTGTACAGTCTTTTTTAATGGCTGTTATAGGTTTTATGTTAAATTTATCTGCATTCTGATGTCATCATTTCTTCACTTCAATGTAAGCATAGAAACTTCACCTCTCTTTATTGCCCTCCTTGTTTATAATTGTCTTAACTATGTCATATACATACATTTAGAACCACATGAGTGTTAAATTTTTGGGGGGGTTACTGGGTATTGAACTCAGGGCCTCAAGCTTGCTAGGCAAGTGCTCTACCACTGAGCTAAATCTCCAACCTCATGAGTGTCAAAAGTTTTGTCCCTACTCTCAGTTTAATTGAAAAAACTCAGAAGGAGAAGGAAAGTCTATTGCTTCTATTTTTCTTGGCTATGTTCTTCCTTCCTGATGTTCCAAAGTTCCTTCTTTTATCATTTCGTTTCTGCTTAGTAATATTCTTCAGCCATTTCTGGTAGGTCTGCTGAGGATGAATTCTCTTAGCTTTGCTTCATCTGAGCTATCTGGATTTCTCTTTCATTCCTGAAGGATATTTCCATTAAACATAAGATTCTGAGTTAACAATTCTTTTACTTTTTTTTTTTTTAACACTTTTTTTAGTAATTGAAAAATATGCCATTTTTTTCTGGCCTCCATAATTTCAGGTGAAAATCTGCTGTCATTAAAACTGGCATTCTCCTATAAGTAATGTGTCATTTATTCCTGGCTTCTTTCAAGATTTTTCTTTTACCTTCAGTTTTTAAAGATTTAAGTATCATGTGATTTGGCATAGATTTCTTTGGGTTTATTCTGTTTGGGATTTGTTCACTTTACTAAATCTGTGGGTTCACATCTTTTGCCGAGTTACAAGAAATTTTACTTTTTCTTTGAATTTTTTTCTTTTTAAATTTCTCGCAGATCTCTGAGTCTCTTCATTTTTCTCTAGGTTATTTTCTCTGCTGTTCTAATGGGGTACATCCTATTGGTTTGTCCTCAGATTCATTAATTCTATCCTCTATTTTTAGCCTACCACTGAGCCTAGACAGCACATTTTAAAACATTATTGTACTTTTCAGTTCTATAATTTTTATTTCATTCTTTTGATTATTTCTATTTCTTCATTGAATTTTTAAGTTTTAAAAAAGAGAATTTATGGGCTGGGGAGTTAGCTCAAGTGGTAGAGTGCTTGCTTAGCAAGCACAAGGCCCTGAGTTCCGTCCCCAGAAACCCCCGCCAAAAAAAAAATTATAAATGATTGTTTAAGTATTTTGATGATGACTATTTTAATACCATTGTTAAATATTTAATTATTGCCTTTTTCAGTAATGTTTTGCTTTTCTTGGGGTTTTTTAAATTTTTATTTTGCTTTGTTTTTGTGGTACTGGAGATTGGCCACAGGGCCTTTGCATGGAGCTACATCCCCAGCCCTTCGAAAAATTTTGTATCTTGAGACAGGTCTTGTTAAATTGCTAAGTTGTTCAGGTTGGGACTAAACTTGTGATCTTCCTGCATCAGACTCTGATAGTGCTGGGATTGCAGGCATGCATCACTATGCCCAACTTTTCCTGGTTCTTGAATGGAGATGTTTTCATAGTATTGTATTTTTTATCAAACATTTGGATAGCACGTTATGAGACTCTAGACCCTACTTAACAACCCCCCCACACACAGAGGCTGTGTTGACACCATTTTGGTAAAGCTTGAGAACTCACGTGGGTTTGTTGCAAATGTTGGGTGGAAGTACAGCTCTGCCCTTGCTGCACTGACAAGGTCCCAGTGAAAAAAGGGCTCCAACTCCTACGACCTTGTTGCCTCTTTTGCTGGTTTATATCTAGATGTCCTCCCAAACCCTCATGCACTCATTGGGGGGGTGGTTTGAAGGGTGACTGTTACACTTGAGTGGGACAAAAATCATCTAAGTTCTTGTGTATGACAAGGAAAGAATTGCCAAACATACCTCATAGTATGTAGTAAGTAGCTACATTTATTAAAGATCATGGGATGGTAGCTAAAACAGGGAGAAGGGGGAGGGGAAAAGAGGGTGAAGGGAAACGGGACTGGAGAGTGAAAGGAAAAGACGAAAAAGTACAAAGAGGGGGAAAAAAAAGGAAAAATGGTGAAGAGAAAAAACAGCCCTTGATAACTCAAGCTTCCGGTATTTCTAGGGTCAGAAACCTCTGATCCGAGGGGCCTCCCATTGTCTTACTGACATAAGCAACCTGCTGCCTTGGGCGTTGTAACCTCCTAAATTTAATCCTGGATAATCATTAGGGTTGTGTGATATTTACAGTTGAGTGAAGAGAAGGGACTGACTTGGCTCCTTTGTTTCTAACTGTACTAACTGGACTATGAAGGTGTTACAGCTGACTTGCTGTTAAAAGGTGGGGTCTGGTCAGAAGAAGTAAGTTACTGCGGAGTGATCTTGAAGGATCTATCTCCCTTCTCAACTCCTTCCTTGATTTCTTCTCTGCTGCCATGTATGTCACGTTCTGGCAGAAAATTTGGCTACATTTTGCTCATGTCCTGAGATTTTGCATGAGACTGAGATTAAGGACAGTGTACTAGTTAATCTTGTGGAGAAAATTTTGAGGTAGCCCAACACTGAGGCCATGGCATGAATACTGTTGGGGGCTTTTAGCCAGCTCTACTTCGAGAAAGAAGAGCAAACAGCACAGCTGAATAATTTTAAATGTTTTGAGTTTCATCAATAAAGAAGCTTCCAGGGTTGGGGATTTAGCCCAGTGGTTAGAGTACTTGCCTAGCAAGTGCAAGGCCCTGAGTTCAATCCCCAGCACCCACCCTCCAAAAAAAAGAAGTTCCTATAAAGTTGGGACCTGAAAAGTTGTACCAGAAGAGAGCTTGATTGCTGAAAAGATTAGTATTAAAAAGTAGTGAAGTACTTTACATTGGGACAATACAAAGGATTCTCTGAGGGCATGGGAATAAAAAAGACCCACCCTTTGAGGACTCAAGGGTGGAAAAGTAAAAGACTTTGCTCTGAGAAGAGAGCCCTCGGGCATCCTGCTCAAGAAAGACTGCCTAGGAAACTGGCTTCCTGGGATTCTGTTGACAGTGCCCAGCCATCCAGACACTCAGAGGCCTCTGCAGCTGTGATGTGAAAGGGCCTGGCTACTGATCTAGCCAGTGTCAGACCTTGGTGTCATTCACATGGTGCTGGTTTTACAGGCATGCAATGTAAGAGTTGTGGGGTCATGGAGACTTCCACCTAGATTCAGAAGGCCTGGGCAGCCAGGCAGTGTACCCCTGAGAGGGCAGTGCATGAAGCTGTGAGACAGAAGCTGAAAGTACAGTGGAGACTCCAGGAAGTTGGAGAAGGCAGGAATGTGAAACACCTGAGGAAAGCCACAAGCAGTGAGCAAAGCCAGCCTGAGAAAGAGGCTATGAGGCCTACAGCCACAGGGAATGCTGTAGGGGTGTTTCCACCCAAGCTCTTTGGAGTTCACATGTCAGCCCAGTTTGCCTCAGGTGCTTTGGACCCATTGGTTTCTGTCCTCCTATTTTTCTCCCTTTTTTTATTTGTTTCTCTTGTTGGGTTTTTTTTTTGGGTTTTTTTTTGTTTGTTTGTTTTAGGAAGGGCCTCACTTTGTAGTGTAGGCTGGCCTTGGACTCATTATATATCCCAGGCTGACCTCAAACTTGTGGAGATCCTCCTGCTTCTACCTCCAGAGTGCTGGGATTACAGGCGTGTACCATAAGGTCCAGCTTGTAGAATGTTATGGTTTATATCTAGCAGGGCTTTCAAAGGGTGATTGGCTTGTGAGGGCATTATAGCTGACTTGCTTAAGAGGTGGTTAGGAGGTGGGGGTCTGCTTGGAAGAAGTGGGTCATTGGGGGCATAACCTGGTAGGTCACATCTCCCTTCCCCTCTCCTTGATCTCTCTGCTTCCCTGCTGCTATGCCCTGAGCAGCTAGCTCCCTTCCACCATGCCCCACTGCTAAGCTATCCTGCCATGAACTGAAACCTCTACAAACTGTGATCCAAAATAAACTTTTGCTCCTTTAAACTGCAAGTGTTGGTTATTTTGTACCAGAAAGGAAGAAAGTGACTACGACACCTTTTACTGTGTACTCAACTTCCTGATCAGTCTGCTGACACTTTTTGGTGCAGCTTCTGAGCACTGCTTGCTTCCTCTACAAGACAGGAGATGGAAAGCCAGCTCCGCATTCAGACCTGCCCAAGCCATCCACAGGGCACTGGAGGGCAGCCTCCCCCTTTGATGGGCTGTAGGTGGGTGAAAGACCAACTCTGTGATTGGGGGTACTAAAACTGTGCTGCAGGGTGGAGTGTGTGGTTGTTGTACCAGGGCTTGGCTCCCCTGGGATTGCCAGTCAGGGTTCCTATTGTTAGGCTATTCTTCCACTCTTTGGTAAGGGAAAACAGGCTTTTCTTGGATCTTTGTTTTGTCTGTGCCTACTCATGGTGCTGGGGTGGAGACTTCTGTAGTGCCTGTTTGGACTTACGAGGAAATAAAGAAACCCAAGGGAATTTACCACCATGCCTTTCCTCAAATCCTGAGATCCCTAGGCTGTCTGACTCTCCCTAGCTTTTAAAGTCTTCCTGTTTGTGTTTACATTATATTCAGGTTTTTTAAGGAAAGATCTGGGTCCCCAGTGGTGGAACCAGAAGTCTCCTCAAAAGGCCATTTTAAAATACTTGCTGGGCTTGGTGGTGCATCCCTATAACCTCAGCACTCAAGAGGCTGAAGCAGGAGGATCACCACGAGTTTGACACCAGCCTGGGCTACAAAGTGAGTTCAAAGCCAGCCTGAATGACATAGCCGACCCTGTCTCAAACAAACAAACAACAAATAAAATGAAAACACTAGCACCTGGAGTCTTCCCCAGTTGTTAAAAGCTAGGAATCCTTTACTTCAGCAATTCACACCCTATACCATAGCCTGCACAAACACACTGTAGTCAGATGCATAAATAGCCTTGAACAATGCACATCAAACAGTATGTTGCACTTCCACAGGCTGTGTGGTTCCCAGAGCACCGAAAACTCTCTCTTTCTCTCTCTCCCCCTCAACAATGTTGCAAGGCAGGCAGAGTAGATATTCCTGAGTTTTTGGATTATTTAAATAAAGGTTCAATTTGGTTAAGATTCTTGTAAGGTTGGAGAGCTGTTGTTACAATTTTTGTGAATTTTAGCCCTGTGCTTACATTACAAAACCACACTCTTCAGAATAAATTATCCTTTATTCTATTGGAAATCACATGCTTAAAAAGTAATCATTAAACATAATTCTTCTTCTTGAGGTACAATTATGGGGTTTGGAGTCAGAAAGATCCGAACTCAAATTCTAGCTCCACCATTTTATCAGTTGTGTAATCTTTTTCTTGTTTCCTTTTCTTGTCTTCAGGGCTGGGGATTTAGCTCAGTGGTACATTGTTTGGCTAGCAAGTACAAGGCCCTGAGTTTGATTCCCAGTATCTCCCCAAAAAATTCTTTTCTTGTTTTCTCTTTTTTTAAAGGTGATGAGGCTTTACATTTATTAAAGGTAGGAAAAGAAACATGCTCTGCAGAGCAAGTGTGGGCCAAACAAAAGTAGGAAAAGAAGTAGTACACGTTACAGTTGAGATCAGTCCACTGTGAAAGCACAGTGGTTTTTTTTCTTTTGTTTTTTTTTTTTTTTGAGACAGTGTCTTGCTATGTAGCCCAAGCTTTTGAATTTGTGATCTTCCTGCTTCAGCCTCCCAAACACTGAGATTACAGGCTGTGCCACCTGGCCTAGCAAGTTGTGTAATGTTCAATAAATTACTTAGCTCTTCTGTGCCTCAGTTTCTTTTTTTTGTTTTTCTTTGAGACAGGGTCTCATTACACAGTTCAGGCTGGCCTTGAACTCATTATGTTGCCCAGGCTCGCCTCAAACTTGTGGTGATTCTCCTGCCTTGGCCTTCTAAGTGCTGGGATTACACCAGCAGTGTGTCACCATGCCCAGTTGTGTGCCTCAGTTTCTTCATGTGTATAATGGAGATAATGATAAAACTACTTTGAAAGGTTGCTTTGAGGGTAGAGATAGTCACATATTTAAAGCATATTCTAGGCACTCAGTAAATAAATGGTAGTTATTGTCAGAGAAGGCAAAACCAAAAACAGTAACAAAAACTTCACAGTGTTTCCATAATGAAGAAAGCATGATTCATACTCAAAGCTCTCAAAAACATTATGCATCTGTCCATTCCTGTTTAGTGTAGCTCCTGACACCTTCCTTAATAAGCACTGACATTTCTGTAATTTTCAAACTGGAATTTAAGGGTCACCTAGTGCAAGCGTCTCATTTTACAGATAAGGAAACTGAGGCTGGGCGGGGTCGAATGAATTACTTCAAGGTCACAGTGCTAGCACAGTTCATGCTCCACCTTGTAAAGCACACAAAAGTATAAGCAGAAAACAAAGTATAGAGAGATATTTGGGTTCCAGAGGGAAGGTTCAGATCAGTGAAGCCTAAAGGAGAGGTCCACACGGCACAAATACCCCTACAGACTGGCACCCGGCACCAGGGCAACACCTGCCTCCCATCTCAGCGGAAGTGTGCAGGGGCCAACTCCAACTTGCCCTGACCTCCAGACAAGGCAAAGGAACTTCTACAGACTTTAGGAGAGCCGAGATGGCAGTGGACATATAAGTGGCAATTTTCAATACTGCCCACCCAATTCCAGAGAGTAGGTTATAAGGGCAAGTGAGCAGCTCCATCCAGCCAGCAAACAGGCTTAGATGCCAACGCAGCCCAAACC
>PVJO010023978.1:0-25174 GCA_004026905.1 Hystrix cristata
GGAAATATTTACCTCTCATTGCTTTAATGTTGGTAATACGTGCACTATGTGCCAATCTCATATAAGAACTTAACATGAGAACTTTTCTATGACCAATTTATAGATATATAAAAATATATTCTATATATTATGTATAATATCTATATAAATAATGGTCATAGAAAAGGAAAGAGGGAGGTTATATATATATATAAAACCTCCCTCTTTACTTGCTGCTGCCCAGCCTAACTTAGCTTTGCTCAAACCCTCTAGTGAAAAAGAAAAACTACTCTTCTGGGCTGTCATAGCAAAGATGAAGGAAGCTTCAAGGGCTTTCCTCTGCTTATAGTAGCTTTGCTTGTTCATGAACTCCATATAAATGTAATTTTTCAGCTTGTACTCTTGTTTATCATTTTGTTCACTTAGCATGCCGTCTGTATGATTTTTTTTTTACATTGTCACACATGGCAATAGCTCATATTTGTAATTTTGCACAATATTCTCTTGTGTGAACATATTAAATTGATTCACTCATCTCCCAATGTTGGATATTTCCCGTGTTAGAGCTTCCATCACCTGTAGCTCCTGAGAAGTCGCCTTTTACCAGAAATGAATAAAATACTGGATTGAAACTGGGAAACTGGAAGGAGCTGCACCAATTTTATTGATTATTCCTTTGACTTCGAGTTCTATGATGGCACAAGATGATGTGGTTTAGAATCATATTCATGCTCTGCTGTTACTGTCTGTTTATATCATCAATAACCAAATAATAAGCTGTAGCAAATAAAAAAATTATAGCAAATAATCTTTTCTGGAAGTGCTAAGGTAGAAAATGGAACTGTGTTTTCAGGTTGAATTCTGCAGCTTGGACCTTCTGATGTAGAGACAGAGGCAACCATTCCAGGTGGGACTGCCATCCAGAAGAATGAGTCTGCAGGGACCTCTCTTCCTGAGTTGTGCCCTCCTGCCAAAACCCAGCAGCCTTCTTGGTAGGCCCATACATCCTCTGGATGCTTTTCAACATCCAGAATAAATATAATTCCCTCCTGATTTCCTTCAATGGGAGCTGAATGAATAAAAGCTAAGTCAGCTAGCTTTTCAGCATAATAAAATATCTAGAGATGCAAACATCAAGGAGTTTATGCAAATGAAACCACAAAATTATCAAAGTACAAAGTAAGTCGATGTGCTGTAAGAATCCAAAAGGTCATACCTAGATGTTTGAAGAGTAGATCTCAGAATTTAAATTAAATATCCATAGAATTCAGTTAAATCCAACAAATGCTGCCGCCGCATCTAGTAACTGGTAAGGAGGTAATGGTGTAACAGACAAGGCAGAATGAGAGGTGAATGAGACATAAAATCTGCTTGCAGGAAACTAACAGCCTAGGGTGAAGAAAGTAAGTGGAAATAAGAAAAATGACAATGATAAAGTGTTGGGGCAGAAATCAGTGCTCAGACCACCTTGGCTCAAAGCCTGGCTTCATCACTTAGAGGGAGGTGACTTCGGGTTTATAATGTCTCCAAGCTCTATTCTTACTGTCTGTAAGACTGGGTTATTGGCACTGTCCACTTCATAGGGTCACTTTGCAAATTAAGCCAGATAAATTTCCCCCACCTTAACCCAGCAAGTGCCACCTGGTACTTTATGGATGAGAGGTGTGAAAGGTCAGGTGAGGCAGAAAGCAAGGAGAGAGGCAACCTCTGATTTGAAGCTTTAGAAAAGACTTTGAGAAATAGAGAATACTTGGAAAAGAGGAACAGGGCACAAACTGA
The DNA here is from genome assembly GCA_004026905.1 of Hystrix cristata. Classification (NCBI taxonomy): domain Eukaryota; kingdom Metazoa; phylum Chordata; class Mammalia; order Rodentia; family Hystricidae; genus Hystrix; species Hystrix cristata. The sequence continues at coordinate 1,759 of PVJO010023978.1, forward strand.
CCACAACTAGAAAGCGACACACTTACCATTTGTTCATGGTAGTTTCTTGCAGGGTAATGCCCTCTCTGAGGCCACCCTCACTGATGTATCATCAGTATCCAATGCCAGAGTGAGGTTCATTTATGACTGAAATAGAAACGACTCATGAGTAAAATAAACACTGGAAGGGCACAGAGTGTGCTTGGGATGCCATGTAGACATAATTTCATCGGTGGCTCTGCTCCAGGTGAGGCTGAGATGTGAGTTTGACAAAATGGTGTTGGGCTTTGAGCACAGGGCAAAGTCTGCAAGCAGAGGAATCAGTGTGCTTGTATTTCTTTTCCTTTGAGTTCTGAGGGAAATTAAGCCACAAAACTGTATTGCAAAGTCAGCTGAAATGTTATGAACTCATCTTTCATTTTTCTACCATCCATTATGCGCAAGTTAGATGTTCTCTTCTGCTTGTAAATTACTTAATCTAAATTTGGGTTGCAAATGATGCCAATGGACTTAGAAGCTGCTCTGTGAGCTAACAAAGCAGTTGATGGTTTCTGTGAGGATTATTTTCTAGAGCAGGCAAAATCTACAGGAACAAAACCTGAGATGGTTCCTAGATAAAAATATGTGACTTCATTTGTCCTAAGTGACCACACATAAGAACATTTTTAGTCTCTTCTAGTCTCTTTCACCTCTAGTCAATCTTGTCACAGGTTTCTTGCGAGGTTAATCTGTCCAAGGAAGTAGGATGTTTACTTCCCAGTGTAAGGACAGGGGTCCCTGTAGGTAGGGAAAAGATGGGTAAAGGCCTCTTCAGATATTAAACATAAAAGCAGCTACATTCCAACAGTTAAAGAGACAAAGGCAAAGAGACTAGTTCTAGGAAGGCCCCAGGTTATCTGATTAACATACAGAAAACAAACTCTCCCTTTTGACTCCTACATCTGCATTAACTAGCCCTAAGGCACCCGCCCATAAGTTTTCCCCCTGCCAAAAGACAAAGGTCATAGAGCTGAGGCAGAGGTGACAGACAAGCCCAAGAGCCAATCAGATTCAAAAGGCCAACCCAAGGGAAAAAAACCTCAATAAAAAGGGACTACAAGAAGGCCCACGAGTATTTTGCTTTCTAATGCTCCTTACTCATCGAGTAGCTATCTGCCCTCTCCTTTTCCCCTTTTTTACCACTTTTAAATAAATTGTCCTCTAAATAAATTGTCTTCTCTTAATTTAAACTCGGTTTCTTTAATTCTTTACTGTAGCTGGGTTTACGATCGCCGGGAAGTATATTTTCTAGCAGGACAGCAGCTCACAGTCCACCTCCAGACGTAACACCAACCTTTGTCATCTTCGGCTCTTCGTATTTCTGAAAAGTTAGTATTGCATATTGTTTAGTTCTTGTAACATAGTGGTGGGTTTTAGCATCGTGTCACATTGGGACAGAGGATTCAGATCCACATCTTCTGCCTTCTGGTTTCAGGCTCCCTCCTCTTATCACAGGCCTATCAGCGTTTACCTCTGAACTGGCCATAACTCTTCTTACAGCTGCTGGTCCTGTGTGCGGTGCTTCACCTTCATGGCCATAAAATGGTCTTCTGCTTTCAAGTGGCCTTGTTGTTTCTACAGCTGTTCTTGTCTTGATCTCCTTTTATTTTATTTTAAACCTGGCTATAATTTCTTGTCTGACCTGGGAAAGAAAGAGAGACAATGATCTGATGATTAACTTGGTTCCCCTCCATGTGGTGTCTTGGTGTGGTAATGGCGGCTGGCCAGCTGAAACCTGTGAGAGTCTAGTGCTGAGAGCAAAGGACACTTATCTAGACTTCGTGTGGAAGAAGAGGAAGAAAATGTTACATAGGTGCTTGAGATTCTGTCAGTAAGTGCAGCCCAGCGGGGAGCTGGAAGATGCACAGTGCAGTGTGGTAGAAAGTGCATGTGCTCTGGAGGCAGACACTCTCGGGTGAATTAATCCAGCTGTTCTAAAAACTCCGTACTGACCTTGGGCTGACCTCTAATGGCAAGCCTGTTTCCTCATTTATAACTTTTAGTGATAGTTATACGGTTATAGAGTTATAACCGTATAACTATAGTGATGATAGTTATATAGTTATTCATTCCTCTCAGTCATTCATGAGTTAAGATATTTATTTAACAGAGACAACATTGTCTTAGTTGCTGGAAGGATAAAACAAAGATTAAACAGGATAGACATAATCCTTACCTCTATGAACCTGGCGTCTAAGAAAGAAGACAGCTTTGCACAGATAATTATACAGTCTTGTAAAGGCTGTTGAAGAAATAACACAAGAGGTTTGGGGTGCAGTACGAGAGTTGGGGAATCAAGAAGTGCTAACGTCGAGGCCGAGAGGCTTGATAGGAGAGAGGCCTTGTAGGGCTGTGGAGAGGGTCACAGAGAATGTCACTGAGGTGCCTAACATAGTGCCAGGGCAGAGTCACAGTGGTGACAAGAGCACCAAAGTTGGGTGTGGTGACTGCCCACTTCAGATCATTTAAAATGGACAGAGTATCCCCATCATCCTTTCCTTTCTGTCTCAACTCCCTTTTCTAGAACAAAAAGTCTTGCTTTCCAGGACTACATGCTAAGTTCTCAGAGACTTTTTTCTAAGGTTCCTTTAGGACTAAGTCATGCTGTATGTTACTGTTAACTTTCTATGAGTTACTTATAGAAATTAGGTATTCCCATCCTTGCTAAGCTGGTGATAATAGACATGATATTCCACCTTGAGGTAATCTGTTATTGAATGAATGGGAACATTGCTGGATAGAAGGCTCTCCTTGGGAACAGAGAATGTCAAACAGAGAAGCTGGTAGCTCTTACAGTGAGGGTGATAGAAAAACTGGAATGATTGAGATATGCTGTTTTCCTGAGGAATCCTACTCAAGAAACCTGGAGGACATCTATTTTCTGATGAGAAAATGGGTCCCCTGCCACATTCCCAATTGATGGAGTTTTCATTTAATTATGATAATTTTGGTGGTCCAGCACACTTCCTTGGGATCGCTGACTGACGAAATTGTTTTATACTCGGATCACTTTGGTCAGGTCCCCAGCCATGCAAATCACTGAGAGCACTGACTGTGGCAATGAGAGGTTGCTTCTCTGTTGCTGTGCTCTTCTGGGGCCTTCTACAGGCTCAGGCAAAGCTAGACTCCCGTTCTCTTTACCATCTATCTGGACCTTTTGAACACCTGTGAATTCCTGGCCCTAAATTAGAAGTTATGAATAAAAAATGAATCAAAGGTGTTTCTACCTTCAAGGAGTTCACAGTCTAGTGTTTAAATAGGACAAAGCAGCAGTAGCAGTGAGAACACAAAAGTAGAAATGACTAACTTCATGGGTATATCAGGAGAGGAAGCATATTATACAGGCCAAGAAATGAGGTGGGAATGTTGTGCATTATAGGCAGTGAATTGCCAGTGAAAACACACAGTTTCCAGTGCGAAAACTGTGGAAAAATGAAAAAAAAAGAAGAAAAAAGAACAAAAAAGCAAACAACATTTGCCAGATAAAGTGGCCCATGAGCCAAATAGAGTCAAATATTGTGACAGTTAATCTGTACTGCCAATCTGAATGTACTAAGAGACACCTAAAGGATTGGCAAAGCACACTTTACATGTGTGCGGTATTTTCAGAGAAGATTGACATGTAGGCCAGCAACCAAGGAAGGAAGATGTACCCTGACTGTGGTTGTCACCACCCAGTAAACTTGCAGCCCAATATAATGAAAAAAGGGGAGAAGGAGGAAATGAGCCTCAATTTGAAAAGCTCCAATCTGCTTGAGCACGTGCTTCTTTTGATGCTGCCATTGCCTGTGAAATCCGACTCCAGCTTCTTCAGCTTTTCAACATGAACGCACACTAACAATTCTCCAGGGAATGCCCAGGCCTGCAGTCTCAGACTAGTGTTGCCTTCCTCATCCCTCTCATTCTGGGCCTTCCGGCATCTTGGACTCAGAAGCTGGTCTCCAGCATGCAGACGGCCATTGTGATATTTTCCAGCTCTGATCATGAAAGCCTGTCTCATAAATCCCCATGCAGATATGCATATACATATATATTCCTATTCCTATTGATTTGATTTTTCTAGAGAAACCCAGCTAAGACACAAATCACTTGGTTTAATTAAATATCTTTCATTCTGATGCTCTTTGAGGGACACAGAGAGATAAAGTGAGAGAGGGAGAAGGAAAGGCTGCTACCGTTGCTGGCTTTTAGGGCCCAAGGAAATTCTTTCCAGGTTCTTAGTGTCCTGAGCAAAGAACTGGACAAGACACACAGAAAAGGTGTTCAGATGCTTATCCATTAAAAGCGGAAAAGAAATATGCTTTATGGAGCGAGAGCAGGCTGGTGAAAAGGTTCATGGCGGCCACAGGGCTGAAGTCTGGTCTCTTTTGTATCTGGAATTCCTAGGTTGCTTTTCCCTCATGCAAACAAGTTATCATCCTATCAGAAACTCACTTGGCCTAGTGTCAGCTTTCATCTGTTCTCTCTAGGGCTTGTTTGGTTTCATACCAGATGTAAATGAAGGATTGAAGAGCGCACTTTCTCTGCCTGGTTCTGTGTGCCATGCTCGGGGACTTCAGGAGTCCTGGATCCTGTGTTCTGTGCACATGCCCTGGGTCTCCATGACTGACAGACTTTCCACAGTTGTGTGGCCTCTTTGGCCCAGCCCAAATCTTTTACCCCACTTCTCCAAACAGTCACAGCCATTATAGGTATTATACTGTGGCTATTGATGCCTACGATATCCTGGAAGTTCTTGGGAATGTCCTGAAGCTTTGTTTTTGATGGGTCTTTAGCTCACAGGGATTAAGTGGCACAATCATGGTCAAAGTGTCAGGGGCAGGAGCAGAGCTGCGATCCAGACCCAAGTCTGTCTGATTCCAAAATCCCTGCTACTTGCACTAGCACCAAGTAAGCAAATGGTGTCTTTTCATTATTTTGTAGTATGATATATTGTTTCAAACGTCTGTCTCCTAAGAGAGGAGCCAGTTTTACCTTTTCAAAGTAAGCATTTAGAATAGTTCTTATATTTGTTACTTCAGATTCTTCTTATCCTTTTCATCCTTTTAGATTTAATGTTAGATGGAATGAATCAATGCCATGCCATGTAAGGAAATACAAACATCTTCAGGTGTAGCCTGACACAAGGGCTCTAAATGTAGATGCTTGAATACAAAAGGTAAAACACAGCCTTCTGGAATCTTTCTCTCTCTATTGATGACCAAATCAAAGATATATAATCTGCTTTTATTTCAAGGTACAAGAAATGGAACGGCCTTGCCATGAGAGAGGGCAATCTCAGGGTTGGGTCAGAATATGGTAACCCAGAAGCTGGCCAGTTTCAGGCCACAGAGAAAGTCTGCTGCATGGCAGAGTCTGCAGAACTAACTCCTGGAAAGTGGCAGGGAGCATGCTGAGCTGGCATGTGGCAACATGCCCTGCTGTGGCAGACATGCAGAGATGGCATGCAGAGCTTCATTCACAGGGACATCTGCATCCCTCATCACAGCCCTCCCTACCAGGCAGGTTTAACCTAAAAGCTGCTTGATAGTTGAGAATAATGAGAGACTTTTCTGTGCTGTGGAAACAGGACCTGAATGTGCATCACGGATTGTCCCTGCAGAGGAAACATTCACATTTAGAAGTCAGTGAGCAAGCAGCACTTGGTCACGTACAACACAAGGGTCATAGGCACAGACAGGCAACAGAAAAAAAATAAAGCTAAATGAACAAGATAGTTTATACTGTGAGTGAGAATATTAGCTGAATACTATCCCTATGAGGACACAAATTTGGTTCTGTTATGTACACATCCCTTGTTATGTAGAGGAGCATTTGAAACACAGTAAGTGCTTAATAAATATTTGTTGAACATTTGTTCCTTTGAATAGCGATTATAACAAGTACTAATGAAAATCAACATAGAATAGGGTTGTGTGATTCAGAGGAGATAGAAAGAGTAGGGTGGGCATGTTAGGATCATAAGCAGAGAAAGCCTTTGTGAAGAGGTGGGATTTGAACCTCAGTATTAAATGAGAAAAAGGAGTTGACCATGTGCACATCACTTTTCCAAACAGAGTAGATGGCAAGTCAATGGCACTGAAATGGTCTTGCTGGTCACATTCAGTAATCACCAAGGAGACCTCTGCCTGGACAGGATGGTGAAGCCTGGCCGCAAGGTCAGTGAGAAGTGTTAGACTCAGACAGAGATAGGCAGGGGCAGGGTCAGGAAGAATTCTGTCCTGGTCAGGGATGTTGATTCTTTTTAAATGACCTGGAAGATCAGAAGTTTTTTAAGGAAGGATTGGCATGAGGTAATTAATGTTATACGAAAGCAAACATCGCTGTTGTGGGAGGATATAAGAAGGCAAAGGCAGAAGAAGCATGCTAGTAATAGCATTCCCACAAGAAGCTTCCATTTGGAGCCTGTTCCCATTGGGCGATTATTCCAGTTGGAAACCATTCCAGTTGGAGGGCTATCCCAGGATGCAGAGCAAGAAATGATGGTGGTTAAAGACAGTGATACAAGAAGTAGCTACGTTAGATAAATGGACTTGTAGACCTGGCAGGATTGAGGAATGCATTAGATATTAGTTGAACCCAGAGTGGGTAGAGGTAGAGAGGAGTAAATAAAAAGAATAACTGAGGATTCTTTCTTGCCCAGCCCTTTAATTACAAGGATATCTGCTACTTCAAAGTTCACATTTTTGGTTTTGTACAGCTGATTAGTAAGATTTCTACATAATGAGTTTAAATTTGTCTCCTTATAGCTTCATTCACTGATCTGGGATGTAGTTTTTGAAACTACATAGGCCAAGTCTGCTGCCTTTTTCATCTAGTCACCCTCCAAATATTTTTTTTTTTAACCCTCCAAATATTTAAAGAGAAGATCATAAAATCCCTAGCATGCATCATGAGTCTGCTCTTCTGTAAGGTAATTATACATGTATGTTCATGTGAGCCTCTCAATATCAGGCATGAGTAGATTTTACTTCTAAATAAAACTGTGAGTTAGACTCTTTCCTACTTGTTACTGGTCCATCCTTCCTACTCACTGGATGAAACCAGAATTGGAATCAGTAAGAGCTGAAATTCTCAATCACTCTTTCACAAATGTAAAGCACAATTGCCTGATAAGTTTTAAGAAATACTAAGGTCTGTGTCTCATTCTTAGCCTGTCTAATTTAGCTCATATGGGGTGCATCCCAGGTACTGACAGTTTCATAATCTCTCCCATGGATTCTAGTTTCCAAGAAAATTTGAGAACTGATATTGTTTTGATCCTTGCTAGTTCAAATATAGTTATGGACTAGTAACATTGTTACAAATGTAGAATTGCATTTGTCTCCTACCCTTTATTTCCATGAATCAGAATCTGCATTTTAATATAACCCTTCGGTAGTATCATTGCCTATTAAAGTTTGAGGAGCATTTGTCTTAATCTATGGTGTTAAATCTTGACTACAAATTGGAGTCATACTGGAAGCTTTGAAATATACTGATCTCTAGTTCTACCCTAAGAGATTTTGATATAGTGGATCCATAGTATATGTCTAGGCACTGTAAATTTTAAGCACACCTCAGATGAGTTGAATATGTAGACCAATTAGAACCAGTGTTCTGTATCTTACAGATAATTAATTAAGCTAGTGGCCCTGAGTAAGATACTTATTTTCTCCCATGGTTACTGCTCTGACACCATTGACCAAAGAAACTTTAAGTAACTAGTACATTTTCTAACCAGGACAGCTTTGTATCTATATAATTAGGAATTTAGCCAAGAAAGAGATCCTGATATTGAAAGATAAGGCTGATGAGGTAAGATGAATAAAAACAAAACTCAACAAATCAAAACATATGTGGTGTACCTAATGGAAAGTGTAGAGGGAAATTTTTACCTATAAATACATATATTATTTTAAAAACTCTCAAATAATAACCTAACCTCACACCATAAGACACTGGAAAAGTAAGAGTCAAAGTAAGAGTCATTTTTCTTACTTTCAAACCCAAAGTAAGAAAAATGGAAGAAGTAGCCATCATTAGAGTAGAAAAGATTAAAATGGAGAACAGAAAAACATAGAAATGAAAGCAGAAGTAGGTTCTTCGAAAAGTGCAACAAAATTCATAAAACCTTAGCTCTACTGAACTGTTTTTTGTACTGGGAGTCTTTTTTCAAGAGCCTTGGAATAAAACAAGCCATGGAGGCTGTCAGGCTCAGGATAAAACCATTCTATTTTATGAATGCAAGCCCAGAAATATCATAGTCACGGTAGGAAGTAGTGCAGTACATAACTCTGAGCTCATTTCTTACTTGTGGGAATAGGACAGAGTATTTCTTAGGCCCAGCTGCATTCTATATTCATGACACATGGAACTTCCCCAGGCACCCCGCAAGGCTCTCAAGGCTTTGCACAGGGCCTTCCCAGTGAGTTAGAGGCTTTGTTAACGTATTGGAGTGAACTCATAGCAGCTTCTGTTCAGTCTTGTATTTTGAGAATGGAAAGTGTGAGTCTAAAATTCTATATTTAAATCAGTTTTCATTTATGCTAAGCGAATGGTTTTCCAGTGCAGTGGTCAGATTTTGCCTTTCCTCCTAAATTTAGAAACATATGCTTAGCAGGTAGAGTACATACGCCCAATCCTAAATTGTTGTGAGATAAAAATGGAGTAAATGTATATTTATATTACAGAAAATTACTTTAAGAGCTGCCATCAATTCTTTTCACAAATGGAGAAATGCACGTCTTGTCCAAGACCAGGTAGCAGGAGTCAAGGCCAAGTGAGTTTGAGTCCAAGAATCATTTTGTTCCTGCTCTACCAACTTGCTCCATCACATGTATGCTAGAAATGAGGTTTTTCAGAAGAAATCCAGACTTCTAGGCAGGATATTTTTAGTGAGATGAGTACAGTCAAAAAAAATTTATGAACAACACTGTGGTGAGATAATCACACCTAGGAAGAATGAAGAAGCGTACACAGAGGAAATATGTCTCTATGTGACATCTTTCTGCCTCACTGTTGTCCTGAAGTTTCTTATCCATTCATTCACTTATTCATTCACACCTTCATTAATCCAGTTATTGAGCATCTACTGTATGCTGGACACTTTGGGCTTTGCAGGGATCCATCAGTGTGTGAGCAGATAACTATGTAGAGTTGTGCTTGGTTTGTGAAGCACAGTTTTCTTAGTTTCTTTGCTGAAGGGAATAGCTCTACCCTCTGAAGCATCACTTTTCCTAGCTTCTGTGGTACCCAGTGCTCTTGGGAGTGGCACATTTGAAGACACGTAAAGTTCTGTGTCACATCTCTAACCCACTCTGCTTCCAGTAAGGCTTCCCTACCTAGTCTTCCAAACATCCCCCAATTTAGTATAGTAGCTCCTAAATTTCTGCAGTCCTTATACTTGATCTTTTCTGAAAGTTGGGCACACATTACATGGGTTCCAAGGTTATGTGACTAATAGTTAATCACAGTGGGGTTTGTGCAAGGTTCTAATTCTGCTTGCTCCACTGTCAGGTGTGTTGCCCTTAGAAAGAGACTTAATTTCCTCGCTTACTTCTTCATCTATGGGGCTTAGTCTAGAACCTACATCACTGGGTGTTGTCCTAAACAAATATGACTACGGTATATATATGAAGTTCCTGTAACTGTCTAACCATGTTTCTTCCTCCACGAGCCTTAACCAACTCTTTTTTGTTCTATGTAATGAAATTCACACTAAATCTTATCTTCAAGACCTATTCTCCTCCTGTACTATCCCTTTTACTTTTTCTACCTTCTCATTCTTCATGTTCATTGGGCTAATTATTACTCCCAAAACACATACTTTCCCTCTGTTCAGCCTCGTTTCCTTTGGCCTTTGCCCCACAGCCTGCTTTGTAATCTGCCAAGATCCAACTGGAGTTCAGCTTCTTCCATGTAATTCCCAGATGTTTTGTCATTGTAAGGATAGGGGTCCCCATAGGTGGGGAAAAGATAGGGTAAAGGCCTTGTCAGACATTAAACATAGGAGCAGTTACATTCCAACAGTTAAGGAGATAAAGGCAAAGAGACTAATTCCGGGAAGGCCCCAGGTAGTCTGATTAACATACAAAAAACAGACTCATTGACTAGCCCTAAAACACCAGCCCATAAGCTTGCCCTCTGCCAAAAGACAAAGGTCAGAGAGCTGAGGGAAATCAAGGCAGAGGTGACAGACAAGTCTAAGAGCCAATCAGATTCCAAGGGCCGACCCAAGGGATAAATCTCAATAAAAAGGGGCTAGAATGAAGGGCCCACAAGCATTTCGCTTTAGAATGCTCCCTGCTCTTCGAGTAGCTATCTATCATCTCCTTTCCCCCCTTTTTCACCACTTTTAAATAAATTGTCCTCTAAATAAATTGTCTTCTCTTAATTTAAACTCAGTTTCTTTAATTCTTTACTGTAGTTGGGTTTACAATCGCAGGGAAATATATTTCCTAACAGGACAGCAGGTCACAGTCCACCTCCGGATCACATCATGATCACCCATTCCTTCTCAGGCTTTCACACCACCATCCATCTTCCTTTTACTGGAACTACTTGGGTAGATGTTTGCACATCCTCCTTACTGGTGAACTTTTCAAGGTCAAGGTTATTAATGTTTTGTTGAATAAAATGAAATTAAATCCAATTTTAACTTCCTAAGATTGAAAAGGTATCATCTAAGTCAGTAAAAATGAACACTTTGTTTAGAATTTATCCTTCAATTTTGTCTAGATAATCTATTTCCTCTGTGATTCCCAGGATACTGGGAAATCTAATAAAACAGAATTTTCTGGTTGAATAATTCCATGTCATTTATGGTCGCCTACAATATAGCTCTTTCAGTGTTGGGGCAGACACTGAGAATAAGTTTGGTGTGTATGCTGTGCTGAATGGTTCCTCATTCAGTCAGGCAGAAGCGTATTTGCCCAGTGCTGTCTTGAATAGTTTGCAGAAGCTGCACCTCTGGCAGAGCAAATGCTAATCTCTGAATTATTCATCACCACACCCTGGAAGGAGCAAGAGGTGAGAGAAGGTCAGGAGAAAGAGAAAGAATCAGGCATGGAGGCCTGGAGTTTGCATTCCATTTGTACCTAAAGGGAAGATTAATGAACAGCATCCTGATGAAAAAGAGATTCTAGGCAAACAGCCACTAGGGGCATAGGGGGATGTGAAGACAGGTTTGAGATAAAAAAGAAATCCAATTTAGGTTAGTGGTTAGAGACCTTGCCTTGGAAGCACAAGGTGCTAAATTTGATCCCCAGCACCAAAAAAAAAAAAAAAAAAAAAAAAAAAAAAAAAAAAAAAAAAAAGAAAGAAAGAAAAGAAAAAATAAAGAACTCATAAGAGCAGAACATAATGACTCACGCCTGTAATCTCGGCACTCTGGGAAGCTGAGGCAGGCAGATCATAAGATCATGGGTGTTAGCCCAGCCTGGGCAATTTAGTGACAGCCTGTCTAAAAAAAAGAGTAAAAAGTCTGGGGATGAAGCCTAGTGTGAAAGTCAGAGTTCAGTCCCCAGGACTGAGGAAAAAAAAAAAAGAAAAAGAAAGAAAAACAGAAAATGAATCATGAATATTTTTCAACAGAGAGAGTATATGTGATTGAGGTGCAGCAGGTGAGTGCTGCTGAGTGCAGTTTTGAATCCAAATTATGGATGATCAGCTTTAGGACCAGGAAAATAAATGAAAGTTACTCTACCAGGAAGTCTGGGTCCAGGAAAAGCTAGTGTGGGCTGAAAGCAACACCAAATCATCCATGAAGATGGGAACATTCAAATCAAAACAGCCCAGCTGTGCTTACATGCGTCCAAGCTGCCTTATCTAACCAGGGTTGTTCTCAGCAGCAAAGAACAGAACTGTCCAATTATAACTGAATTACTAGATAATATTTTTTTTTTTTTTTTGTGGTGCCGGGGATCGAACTCAGGGCCTTGTGCTTGCAAGGCAAGCACTCTAATCACTGAGGTAAATCCCCAGCCCCAGTACTAGATAATACTAGTTAAGATTCTTATTTGTTTTATTAAATGTACAGTTAAGGTCTAAACTGAGAATGAAAGGTGGCAAATGCATCTCATGTTAAATTCATCAAACCATAGCCAGCTATTGCAAGATTCCTGCAGGATTTGCTGAAAGACACCAGAACTAGGCAGCAGAAGGTTTAACGAGGGAAAAGAAAGGCTTGCTACAGACATAGCAAAGATAGCCAGACTTAGGAGCATGTTCAAGAGAAAGTACCTTTGGAAGGATGCTAGGTTTTCTTTAGGAAACTACTTCTTTCTACAAGCAACTAGAGGGGTGAGTTCCGAAAGAATCACTCAAAATGATGTTGAGAGCTTGTGAAAGTTTATCATCTCAGGCGTTTTCATGCCGGTCTTCTTTGCAGGTCACTTTGCTTGTCACTCTTCATGAAGTCTACATAACCAAAATAGAACTAGAGAAGAGACCATGGGCTGGTAAAGGGGCTGAAACTGTGCCGCAGTCAATCTCACTCCTTTTCCTGAAAAAAACATAAATCCCCCAAGAGCTTAGTGAAGAGTGGGAAGCAGTAGGAGTTGATCTGTGAACCATGAGACCGGTCGAGATTGCTTCTGGGAGAGTGAGCTCCCACAGCAAAAGGCTGAAAGGCTCATGCTCCCTTAGGGCACTGAAGCTGGGAGAGAGATAGGCCAAGGCAGGATCCACACAATGTAGTTGAAAGGGCCTCTGAAGAAGTCACTCAAATGTTCCAAAAGAAACTGGCCCAAAGCACATGAATGTCCACAGTGGAAGATGAGAAATAGCAGCAACCCAGGGAAAGGGTTATAATCTGCCCAGTGAAGCACAAGAAAACTACTTGCCCTTTTGTCCCTCCATTATTTTTTAGCCTCTGCAACATTTGAGACACTATTACCTGCGGGAAGGAAAGGGGTCACAGGCTGTGTGGAAGATAATTATAGCCTCAATCTCCCCAGTCCAGGCCAGACTGTCCTGCACTGAAGGAGAAAAGAGGTTTGCTTAAAATTTTAAGTAAAGTCTATGTACCAGAATAGGATGCTGCTTATAAATGAAGGTGACCGAAAAGTCACTAAATAAGACAAGATGTTATTACAGGAGATATTATCTGTTAGGAAAGGGGTGTGACAGCACAGTTTGGAAGGATTTTGGAGGGAAAAATAAAGGCATTTCACAACCCATCAGCTAAGATGCACCAGCGAACATAAATATCACTTTTCAGAACCAGCATAAAGTTAAATGGCAACTTTGACAGAAGTGATTCTGAATGATGATGAGTCACTTAGTTTAGATTTTCAGCAAATCGTATAGGAGAAAATTTTTTTGAAGAAGAGTGCTCCTATTTCTAAAGCCAGGAATTTTAAAAGACAAAAAACAACGGAAGAGGAATTAGATCTGAGTAACTGAGGCTGTAGTTGCATGCTTCATCACATTTTCTATTAAAATTCGCAATTTGTAATCCATTGACTATCACAAAGAGAAACATTAAAGAAATCCTTAGTGTTTCACCTTTAGGTGGAACCCAAATATACCATTAATAATTATGTTATCTCTGCAGTCAGCTTGGAGTGGTTTAGTCTTTCTCGCTTCTTCTTTGTACATACTCCTAAGTCTGGACATCCCTGTTAAACACTGAATTTCTCATTAAAGTAACAGGCACCATGATATCTTCAGGGTAGCACAAGATAGTACCAAACAGAGGCCTGTAAATGCAGATGGTTTGAAATGGACAAGTCTTCTAGTGAAACAGGGAATTAACATTTAAAACCCACAAGGAGGACTAACAGATACTTTTTTGTTGTGATCATTAAACTCAGGTATTCAGCACATTACAAGCGCTCCTGTTGATTTATTTTTTATTAGTAAATGTTTGTGTTAGTTACTTTTCTCTCGTTGCTGGCACAAAATCCCCGACACCCAAAATTAAAAGGGGAAAGATTTACTTAGCTCACAGTTTGTAGAGGTTTCAGGCCACAACCAGCTGGCTCCAAGGCAGGGTAACATGGCAGACAGGCAGAAGGCAGCAAGGCAGGCAAAGAACAGCAAGTATCTTTCTATTCCTTATATTGTATCCAGGCTGCCAGGATTAGGGTGGTGCCAAACCAATCTGTGGATTGATTTAGTAATCACATGCCCTTAATCCCAGCATCACACACTAAATTAGGCCACCTCTGAATAAGCCCCAACTATGACCGTATGAGGCTTTGGGGGGACGTCTAGACACAAAACCATAACATTCTGCCTCATTTACCTTCCCTTACACAAAAGGCCATCTCTAAGAATTGCCAAAGTCCTAACAGTTTCAGCATTGCTGAAATGCCCAAGTTCAAAGTCTCCTCTGAGATTTAAGGCAAACTCAGCTATGAGTCCCTGTACAAATGAAAAGAGAAAGTTAAACACTTCCAAAATATAATGGCACAAAATAAACATTTCCATTCCAAAAGGTACAAATAGGGTGATACAAAGGAATGGGACCAAAGCAAGTCCAAAATTCAGCAGGACAAACAGTAAGTACTATAGTCTTATGCTCAGCATCTGAGGGGATCTGTGGCAAGATCTGAACTCCAAAGGGCTTGGGTGGCTCTGTCCTGATGGCACTTCCGGTGGTGGCAGCTCCCATGGCTTCTTTCTTGGACCGGCTCTGCAACCTCCTTGCAGTTTTCCTCAGATGATCCATGCTCCTGGCTTCACCAACCTTCTGGGGTCTCCAGTGCACCTTCGGCTTCACACTCATGGCTTCACACATCGCTCTCTCAGGGGCACACTGCCTGGCCTCCCGGGCCTTCTGAAATCTGGGTGGAAGACTTCCTAACCCTGCAACTCTTGCATTCTGCAGGCACCTAAAACCAGCACCACATAGTGATGCCAAGGTCTGCGACCAGCTGGAGCAGTAGCCAGGCTTTCTTCTCTCTTGGCTGTAGGGGTCAAGTGCCTATGAACCGAATCCCAAGGAAAAACTTCCGTAGGCCACCACCATTCTGGAGCATGGTGCTCTGGGTCTTTCTTCTCAAAGCAAAGTCTTTCACCTTTCCAATTTTGAGGCTGCAATGCTGGAGTCCTGCTGTTTCTTGTGATATCCTCGGGACATCTTTTCTTTTGTCTTCTTCTGAAATACTGGGCTTTTTCTTGCTAGTCTTTTCAGTAACCATTTTCTCCTGTGTTCCCTCTTTGCAGGCCACAAGTTTACTGAAGCTTTCTTTCTGGACAAACTCACATTTTGAATCATTCTGCTGGACTCTTTGCTCTTGGTTCTCAACATAAATCTTGCTAAAAGCCCCCAACAATAGCCATGCCACCACTTCAACATCCGACTGCCTTGAAATTTCTTCTGCAAGATTAATTAGTCCTCTGCCTTTAATCTTACTCTAAGGCTAAGTCTCTGGACATGAGCAAAATTCAGACAAATTTTCTGCCAGTCCATAACACCCAACAGCCAATGCAGTCCTTCTTCCCAGCAGAAATGTCCCGAGCCTGGTCTGTATTGGCAACTTTTCTATCAGCATTCTGGTTTTCTGAGCTCTGACCAGAATCTCCCACCAAGTACCTACAAAGACTTTCTGGGACTTCTCTTTCAGGCAACATTTCCAAACCTTTCCTAACTCTTCCTCTTTCCAAAGCCAGCTCCAAAGTCTCCTAAACCACACAGTCAGGTATAGTCACAACAATGACCTCCGCTTCTGGTAGCAAACTCTGTTTTAGATACTTTTCTCTTGTTGCTGAGACAAAATACCAGACACCCAAAATTAAGGGAGGAAAGGTTAATTTATCTCACAGTTTATATAGGTTTCAGTCCACAATCAGCTGGATCGAAGCCAGGGTGGTGTAGCAGACAGGCCAAAGTCAGCAAGATGAGCAAGGAAGGGACAAGCTCTTTCTGTCCTGTATATCTTATCCAAGCTACCTGCCCTTAGGATAGGTAGTACTCCTGCCCTTAATCCTAATTCCCTTAATCCTAGTGTCACATCTTTGATCCCAGTAGAACTTTACCCAACAAATCAGTGGACTAATTTAATAATCACACACTCTAGAGCCAGCCACCTCTGAAAACACCCCGCCTATGACTGCATGAAGCTTCGGGGGAACATTAATGCACAAACCATAATAATGTTTGTAGTACATAATGTTTACATTCCTTGTGGGGAATTGGTATAGGTACATAATATATAATTCTTTTTTTATCCCCTTTCCTCTCCCTTCACCTCTTGATCCCCTCTGACTTTTTTCTTGACTGTTCACCAAAATACTCTTCAGATTCTGCAAAAAATTACTTTTCGTTTTCAGAATCTCAGCAACTTCTCTAGTAGTGCAAGGACTGGGCAGAGAAACACAAAATGTAAGGCCCCTGTTTTAAGAGAAGAATGCCTTCCATCCCTGAAGCAGAGAGGAGACAGAGGAACCATTTAGTGAGGTCTCCGGGCTCAGTGTGATGTGGACAAGTGTGAATACCCAGGAGCCACCGTAGGCGACTATGCTGTCAACACAGCAATGCACAGAACTTGTTTTAGGCACTGTGAATATTGCATGCAAACTCACACTTAACACACACACACAGAAAGAGTTGCACATTGTTATGGTTTGTGTCTAGATGTCCCCCCAAAGCCTCATGTGGTAAGAGATAGCTGGATCTAGAGTGTGTGATTACTAAATTGATCCATTGATCGGTTTGGCATTGTTCTGCTGGGATCAAGGATGTGAGCCTGAGATTGGGGGGGTGGGAGTGCGGGCCACCCTGGGGGCAGGTAGCCTAGATAAAGGATACAGGAAGAAGCTAACTAGCTGCTTGTTTGTATTGCTTATTTGCATACATTCCTTGCATTTCCTCACTTTACTTTGCGGCCGGCCGGCTGCCCATCTGCCACTCCGGCCCCCCTCTGCTTTGGACCCAGCGGACTATAGACTGAAACCTCTGCAGACTGTGAGCTAATAAACCTTTCTTCCCCTAACTTTGGGTGTCGAGTATTCTGTCCCAACAACGAGGGAAAAGTAATTAAAACACACATGTAGATGTGCACCTGGCACACAATGTGAAGTGAGATACTGTTATTATAAATAGCAGTCGCTTATCTTCTTTTCTCTTTGTTCTAAAGAGATATGGATGAAAAACTCATCCCACAATCAATGCAAGGGAACCGAAATTACACTCTACTTTTTGACCTTTTATTGCTGTTTAGTAATTCTGTTCTCTTTTCTCTCATATGTCTGCTGGGCTGTTAAACAATGTTACAATGGCACAGTCAATTTTCCCCGTATCTTTCTTGACTTTAGCAACTGCATGATGAAGAATTGCTAGCACATGCCTAGACTGATTGATGAATGCTGCACCATTACACATCCCTGAGAACTGAAATAAACCCTGAACGATTGATTTTTCTCATCAGACAACATAGCTCCTGTCTCAGATCCCTTTACTGGCTTCACGCAGACCAGGCACTGGGTCTTCGATGATAGTCAAAGGAGTACCAACCCTTGCTTATATTTTTTCCAAGTTTACTTCAACCTTTAAATTCGCAAATGTGAATAGAAGTTCTTGGTAAAAGTTGCCTTTTGGGTAAATATCACATTTCTCCTCTTGTTTAACAAGAAGACTTTGAATTTCAGTTGTACTTTTGGAAAATCCACATATAGCAAAGGTAGACTTAGGAAGAAAGAAATAATTTGATTTAAATGCAAAGAAACACAAGTCCAAAAGAGGTTCGGTGTTGTATAGTCACATCTAGAGGTCAAGAATGGAATAGTTACATGGATACGTCACGCAGGTAAATTGTCAGGGACAGAACAGGTGACAAGGCTACCTCCCCGAACTGTGAGCATATAGAGGCAAAACCATGAGGCAATAAGCATAGAGCCTGGGGTACAATAAAACTTCAAATCTATTATCAAATATTAAATGTAAATAAAAAGTTAAGAAAAACTAAACAATTCTCATTCTAGCACGCCGAGATTTTAGTCCCATTTGTCTTTCCCAAGTTCTCGGGTTCTTGCTCTCTGGCTCTCTGCCTTTCTTCTTGCCACCCTTGGCCTGGGACCTTACACTTCTGCACAGGTGCCCCATCTCTCAGGTTGGTCCACTTTCCCTTGCAACTCCATTCCTTGTGGCCCTACTTTCTTTCCTCTCAAGGTCAGGAAAATACAGAATTTGAGGGAGAGGTTATTGCTAGTCTGGTAATTCCCAAGCACCCCTAGGACTTATCTTACTGGGGTGCCACCAGGACAGATGTCCATATGTGGCTTTCCCTGTACCGTTTGTGTCTTCCGGGAAAGGCTATCAGATTTCAGAGTCAACTAACTTTCCTGTGCAAAAGAATTTCTTCTTCAGAAGAGTTTAAGAAAATTCCTAAGCTAATTTTAACTGACAAGTATAGTCCAGATGTGTGATCACACTTTCACTCTAAAGTAGCTGAATCCCCAGAGAGTCAGATTATGCTATCTCAATTCATCGTTGATCCTTAGTCCTTGGCGAGCAAATTCAATGACGCTGGGACAACTGCTGATCTATTCATCATTATGTTTCTGCACTTGCTATTAGGCCTTGATATATGCAGATAAGTATTGACTGAATAAATGCTATGTTTTCCATATCCTCTTTTTTCATTTATTCTAAAATTTAATACTATTAAGTCCTATTTCTTTGCTCAGGACTTTTGTGTTTTAGTAAGAAATGTTCTGGTTACTATAAGGAAGGGTGTGGTAGAAGGAACATTAAACATGGACCCAGGAGAGTTGAGTTTCTGTTCCATTCTGCCAACGATTAACAATATATTTGTTAAAAAGAGCATTTCCAGATCTTGTTGGTCTACTAAAGTTCAGAAAACTGCCTAAAGTTTTTCTGGTCTGTGGATATAATGTATTTAACTTAGCTTTACTCTCTCCTCAAATATGTACGTGTATATATATATATATATATATATATATATATATATACATATACATACTATATATATGTATAGTGTGTGTTTGTGAAGAGAATATGTTTCTTGAATTGTCAGGTCTGTAGTCACATGCTTAGTTATATTTTGATTGCCCTGGTAGATTTAAAAAGGTGTCAAGGGCAAGAATTAACTTTCGTTCATTAAGTCTTTTGTCACTTACACAGTTAGTGATCTGGCACAGGTCATTTTATGATTCTGGGCTTCAATTTCTTCATCTATGAGTTGGAAGACTGGACTATGTGAATTCTTCATTTTCCCCCAGCTCTCCTCTTCTCTGATTCTCATCCTCTCAAAGCTCTACTGATGTGTCACCGGTATTTTCGTTCTTATCTCATTACTTCTTCATGCAACAGAGTGCCTCGTACATCTCAGGTATATACGCACTCTGCTAGGTTCTAAGAAAGAGTTGTGAACAAAGTTATGTGGTACCTAACCTATGAAGATGAACATTCCTGTACTTTCCTTTTTCTAAATTTTTCCTGAGAATGCCAATTCCCATTAGGAGATGTGCAAAGGATAGAAATTAAGGACAAAGGACACATCTCCATGCTCAGGAAGGAATACTGTGATGATTAAGTGCCATTGCCAGCAATGAGAGGGTTGAGGAAATCAGTCCTTTAGAGTTCAAATTACAAATCAGATTTGTAAACTGTTATTTTCTCTTTTGTTCTGAAAGCTTTTACAACTTATCACATTTTCTTTGTAATATTTTTAATATAGCCACAACATTTTTTAAAAATTCACTCTTTGCTTCATTAAGAATTGGTAGACAGTGTCACATGAATATACTTTAAATTAATTTTAATCCCAGTCGATACTCAATGACAATAACTCTAAATCCTTCTGTTTCTCAGAGATTTGTGGTGCTTTTCTTATTCCATAGAAAGTTTTATTTGCTATAGCTCCCTCTATCAAGAGCTACAAAATAGTCCTTCATATGAACATTTCAGGTTCACATTCTAGTTAATATCTTTTAAGATGATTCTCATTTCTTTAAAAATATTTATTTTAGATGAATTATATACTTTACATAACTAGTAAGATATACTATTGGTATTTTTGGTTAGGCTTGATCTATTAACCATAAATAATAGATACCTTTATAATTTTAGGAACATTATGTTTGTTCATTTATTTGTTCATTTTTTCAAGTTTTCTTTCATCACTTCTAATTGGATTTGTACTTTGTGTAGGTCATGCTTTATTCTCACTAGGCTTATTCATATACATTCTCTTTTTTATACAGCAAATTGATAGCAAAAAGTAAACATATATGCCGGACAACTTGTTAGGAAGCATTGTTTCAGAAATGTTTCAAATAATGAAGACAATAATATTTCTTTTATCAATGAATAAATGGAAAGTTTTGAAAATATTTGCTGAACTAATTCAGTCCTAAATAATTCAGTTAATATTTTGGCAGTTCTACCAAATGGGAAATATATTATTTTCTGAATGATATGGATTCTGGGCCAAAAAAAAAAAAATCATGACATTTTAAGTTACATTAGTAAATAACATTGTAGAAATAGGTCCTATTACATTGGTGATAGAACCAATGTGTTTCACTGTGTTTCATATTGGAAGACTATTGTCTGTTCTATGTCTCAGCTGATTTTAATTAAGCAGTCTCTCAATTACTGTAAAGAAAATGACTAAATGTGGGGTTTCACCTGGCTAGATAATACTAATGACATCCCCTAGTCATGGTACATTCATTATATACTGGAATGGATACATTACAGATAATAAGCCATTTAATTTTCATAGTACACTGGTGAGGTCCATGTTAAGACCTCACTTTTACAGATGAATTCTCTGTCCATATCATGTGGCTCTCGCTCTCTCCTTTCCATCTGAACAGTATGTGTTGGTATCAACTGCAGGTACCACTTTGCTTGAATGCAGAACAAATTAATTAGCCTAGAAAGGCTGAGGCATGTACTAAGGCATTAGAAAATATTTTGAGAATTCGCTCTGAGCAAAGCAAAAGCTCCCAGTTTTTTTCTCAACAAGAGGTACAAAGAACATGAACAGCTTTTGCATTTCATTCATACCACAAATTTCAAAGAAATTTTTAAAAAACTGACAAAAAATGTAGGCCTCTACCTTCCAACATCCTCAACAACAACAACGGCAACAACAACACACACACAATGCAGAAGGATAAACTGTTTTATTTGTATTATTTTATTTAAAATTGAAGTGATTTTTATCTTTCAGCTTTCTGAAACCAGACTCTGTTGATTTATTGAAGGTATTTCTTCCAAACAATATTTTAAAAGAAAAAGAATTTAAAAACTGAGAAAATTCAAACCCTTTTCAAAAGAGTATGAACTTAGCATAATTATTTCACTGTGGCACACAAAATGGTGTTTAGTATGGGAAAAATAACTGTCAGCCACTTATTGTGCTGCCCTTTCAAAAAAGTGAAAATTGCTTGTGTATTTACCCACCAGTATTGGGTTAGTTGTCCTAGATCTCTTCTCTCAGCCTTTCTTACAGAAAAATATTTGAGACTCCATGCTTCTACGGTAGAACTGACTACATGATGTTGCAATCATCTTTCCACTAATGAAAATACTGAGGACACAAATCTAAGTATTCCTATCCATTGCCCTGGAGGCCAGCAGGGGCCTGGTTCACAACAGAAGACAATCACTGTCCTATTAATTTATGGCTAAATGTATTTATTTATTTATGGCTAAGTGAAACAACTATTTAACTGAAGGAAAAACTTTTAATTCATTAATATATTTGGGTATGTTCAGTAATATGTTCCAAATTTAGTAATTACTCAGAAATTAATAAATTCAAGTGTTAGAACTGCTGAGATATTAAAATTATGGTATGAGAATGAATATGTTGGTCAAATATTTTGAACTGAAATAATTTGTTAAACAAATTTATTGGGGCTGGGGATTTAGCTCAGTGATTAGAGTGCTTGCCTTGCAAGCACAAGGGCCTGAGTTCGATCCCCGGCACCACAAAAAAAAAAAAAAATTTATTGTTGCAGTGGAGATTATTTCAAATTTTTTTTCCCATGTAAAACATCCAGCAGTTTTCTTCTTGCGGAAGGATTTGCTCCAGAGAATAGAGCAAGCAAGTAAAGCAACATAAAATATTGCATGAAATAAGCACCTATTTCAGAAATAAATGTTTTTGAGATATTAAATGAGATGCTAAATATACATATGCACAAATTTTGAATTTCTCTCTCTGTATATATCTATAAACACACATACAAAACACACACACGCTGGTCTTCTCTTTAAGAATGGTACTATTTTGACTCAGTAAATTGCTTTGTTAGCTGAAGTTGCTATGCCAAGAATACAGACTTCAAATCAGATTATATTTTTGCTTCCTGCTGTGATTTCTCTCTCCCTAATACTCAATCTATCAAAGCAGAAAAATACAAGCATCTTTCCTTTTGACACTTTGCATTTCTCCTAAAAGAAACATGCATAGTTTATGACTGAGTGCTTAAACATATCAACATAAAGTTATTAAGCAATGGCTAGGATAAAATAATGAAAACAAATTCATAAATTGAATCAGTTCGTACAAATGAATACTTTAACTTCCCATTTCATCTGCACATCTTCATTTTTAGAGCCATAAGTATTTATTACTGATAGTAGAGCTGAACACACTAACTTGTTTTTCTTCCTGCTGCATTAGTTTATTACTATAGTGATTTATGAATGTTTTCCTGAAAGACCAAGGCAGTGCACCTTTCTGAAAATAAATTGTAATCCTGGTAAGACTAATATTTGCACCTTCAGTAGTCATTCTTCTCTTTCTTATTAACAGCATCTGCGGGAGCCTGGGCAGGGCTGGGAGCAATCCCTCGTAGCTGGGTTGGGGATGTACTAGTTGTTCTTTGAAACCTAAGTAGAAGTTGCTGAGTGGGCTTCCAGGGAAGCTGTTTAACAGGAAGGCGGACTTGACTGATGGAGTCTGTGTCCTCTACTTGTCTCTAGTATAGCTCTTTTTTTTCCAGGTGTCTTTCTTCTTGTCTAGAATGCACAGGTTCCGTGTGGAACAGAAGTAACCCTCTTAACACACACCTAGGAACAAAGACAGAGAATCTAAGGGACGCCATAGAGAATCAAGCCAACCTAAACAGAGCCTGCCTCCAGACTTTGCATTTTTGTCAGGAAAAGAGGTATCTGCCAAGGTTTCTATTATAGTGAATGCAACTGCTAATTGGTAAATTTATCTTCAGATAAAAATCTTCAGAAGTCTGTGAAGGAAAGACAGAATTCTGGAAATGAACAATAACAAATGTTATGGTTTGTGTCTAGATGTCCCCCCAAAGCCTCATGTGGTAAGAGATAGCTGGATCTAGAGTGTGTGATTACTAAATTGATCCATTGATCGGTTTGGCATTGTTCTGCTGGGATCAAGGATGTGAGCCTGAGATTGGGGGGGTGGGAGTGTGGGCTGCCCTGGGGGCAGGTAGCCTAGATAATAGATACAGGAAG
>PVJO010023979.1:0-25237 GCA_004026905.1 Hystrix cristata
AAGTAGGATGCTCTATTCTGTTGATTAATTCCAGTTTTTGCTTTGCTTAAGGTTTTCATTATTTAAAATCTAAAGAGCTTTAAATAAGTACACAGCTCTTCATAGCACTTTTTAAATTTATTTTAATTTTAGAATAGTTATGTCAAGGATCATAGCTCTTTGGAAGGTTGCCAGTTTTTCCCCAGTAGTCTCCTTGATGCCAAGTAAAAGGCTGCTGGCTGCTGGGACCCAGATGTGCACATCTGTAGCTCTAATTATTCAGTGAGCTATGAGGCAGGAGAATCACAGGTTCCAGTCCAGCCTAGGTAACTTATATATTGAAACTCTGTTTCAAAAGACAAAAAGATGGGGATGTAGCTCAGCACTTCCAGTTTTAGGGGCTAGTACACCCCCTCATCGCCCCAGCCCACCATGACACCACCACCACACTAGGGTTGCTGGTGATCTTGGTTTCAGCATTGTAAACATTTGCCTATGTCATTGCTTTTAGTGTATGGAGTGCTTCTATTTTGTGCTTTGCCAGATCAAGATGATGAGTTTTGTTTTTGCTGCTGCTGGCTCCCAGCTCTCTTGTTTTTTGAGACAGGGTCTTGCTATATACTGCAGCCTGGCCTTAGACTTGCAATCCTCCTGCCTCAGCCTCCTAAGTGCTGGGATTACAGGCATGTACCACCATGCTCTGTTCACTCCCATGCTTGCTTCCTGTCTTTCATAAGGGTTTCTTTTGGGGGGGCGGTTGCTGGGGATGGAACTTAGATCCTTGCATTTGCTGGGCAAGAGCTCTAACCATTAGAGGTAAATCCCCAACCTCTTTGTTGTTCCCTTTTTTTTGGTACTGGAGATTGAACTCAGGGCCTTGTGCTTGCTAGGTAAGTGCTGTACCACTCTACCCCAACCCCACTTTCACAAGTTTTTAATGATTTTTTTTTTTTTTTATAAGTAGTATTTTGTTGGTTTTGGGTTTTTTGGTTTTTTGAGACAGGGTCTCACTATGTAGCCCAGGCTGGCCTCAGACTTGTGGCGGTCCTCCTACCTCTGCATCCCAAGTGCTGGGATTACAGGCATGTGCCTCCGTGCCTGGCTACATTTGTTTTAGTTTCCTGCTTGTTTCTTCTTAAAAAGTGTTGCTGGGCTTAAAGGGATCACAGCATGGGTTGAACGGGAGTTGGCTTCGGAGTGATGGTGAATGGCTGTGTACCCAGTTGATGGGAGTCTGTCTGGTCCTGGCTCAGTTGGTAACTTCATGAATGACCTGTAATAGGAGTATCACAGTGTTTTCTTTTTTGGAAATGTTAATGAGGGGGAGAGGGAAGCTCTGAGAAAGAGTTTAGTTTTAGTGCTTGTATTAGTCAGTTGGTCTCTAGAGTCAGTGGTTGGCAAGAGAGCAGAGTTAATACAGGACAAATACAGGTTACAACGTTTACACACAAGGCAAATGTAGGAAGAGTGCAGAATGTCTGTCTGTGCACCGGAGTCCCGAAAGACCCAGTCAAGGGCGGGAAGCCCATGGTGATGTTCCATGTACATCCCTGTCTCAGCACCCATCCTCAAGGACAGCAAGGCCCCAAGCTCCTCCTGTGAGGAGAAGGGTCAAGTTCATTCAGGGAAACCAGCTGCAGTAGAGCTCCTCCTGGGAAACAGCCGCCCCTCTCTTCTGCTCCTGTTCTCTGTGTTGTTTTGGCAATAACCTTCAGGTGGATCCTCTATACCCAGAACCACACCAACCCAGTTCAGCTGGGTGTTCTTGTTCAAGTTGACCGCAATAATAAGTCCATCATGGTGCTTCTAATTTGACTGCTTTTCTTTCTGTGGTCATACGGTTTTTCTTCAGTTGAAAGACTTTATTACAGAGAAAAGTAAAATTTCCCTGTAAATATTAATGTGCAAGAATTGGAAAGGGACAAGAGCGAGCTAGCTAGCTTTGAACTGTGGATTTGTATGCACCCAAGAGGGAATAGATTTGTAGGGTAAAAATCCTAGAGGACATTTTCTGATGTGGAGACTGGTGATTGTACACATGTACACAAACAGTATTGTGCCTTCATGTAGGATGAGCTGATTCTGTGCCCACAGGGAGGTGAACAGTCCACACTGGTGACTCTGATCAGGGCCTTGCATGAGTAGAGACTTGGTGAATATTTGAGACAGTTCAGTGTTAGGGAGTAGGAATAGGAAGAAAAAGTTGAAATTCTGTGAGCTTAAATAATTGTGTTCTGTAGATAGAGTATATTAAACATCCAAGGAGTTTTTTTTTTTTTTTTAGAAAAAAATGTAAACTTTACATTGTGCTATAAATGCTTTGTGAAACTCTGAGTTTGGAACATCATAGTGAGTATTGGTGAACAAAAAGAGAGGGTCCTAAATAACCCGCATTTTGGCAGTTTTCTGTAGCTTGCTAGAGAAAGATAATGCGGGCGGTCTGGGCTCCTTTGCCTTTTCTGGGCCAAGACGTGCTTTTCCAAATTAAAACGAAGAAAGTGTAAACCAGTAGTGAAAATGAATAAAGCACCAGGAGTTTACATCTTGTGTCCCATGGCCTAGGTCTCTTCTTTTTGTCTCTAGATTGCTGGATTTTTTTTTGTTGTTTATTTGTTTTTTGAGACAGGGTCTCATTGTGTATGTCAGGCTGGCCTTCAACTCACTTTGTAGCCCAGTCTGACCTCAAACTTGCAGCCATCTTCCTGCCTCACCCTCCCAAGTGGTGGGATTACAGGCATGTGCCACCATGTCTGGCGCTTTTTAATTTGATATGATCTGATTTTATTCTCCATATTATTTCTTGTACCATTGGGGTTCTGTTTAGAAAGTCCTTGCCTACGGTTGTCTTCTACTTCCCTTTTTCAAGTTCATGAGAAATAATTATGGAAAGACACTGTTTACTCATTGTTTTTTTTTAAATTTTTTTTATTTTTTTCATTGTTATTGTGTGCTGTTTCTGTTTAATAGCCTCTGGATACATTTACAAGTGCAATTTAATTTTTTTTACAAGTTCAATTTTTAAAAAGCTTGCAAACTTCTACTGAACTAATTTGGGTTTGGGAAACTATTTAAAAACAAACCTAAGTAGGCCTGGTGTGGTAGCACATAGTTGTAATCCTGGTGCTTTGGAGGCTGGGGCAGCAAGATTGACAGGAAGGAGTTCAAAGCCAACTTGGAGTATCTAGTGAGACCCTGTTTAAAAAAAAAAAACAAAAAACCAAAAAACCTGTGTGGACTTCGTGCAGGAAAGCTTAGGGGAGTACATGTCATAAAACCAGATAAAATTTTTTTGTGAGCTGTCTTGATGCCTGTCACCTGCTTTTTCTTTTTCCTTTTTTTTTTTGTTTTTTTTGGGGGTGGGTGGGTGTGGGGGGTGGTGCTGGGGATTGAACTTGCCTGCTTCTAAGTGACTTGATTGCCTGGTTCCTTAGAGCTATTTTGCTTTTTCCCTTTGGCTTTCAAATTCAAGACTGCTGTTTTGCTTTTATCAGATGGTTATGAATTTGATTTTCAACATACTTTATCTTAGTGGCGTTTATATTTAGATTTTTTGAATTTTTTTTTGGTAGGGGTGCTGGGGATGGAACTCAGGGGCTCTTTGTGTTTTTTGAGACAGGGTCCTGCTGTGTAGTTCAGGTTGACCTTGAATTCCCTAGGTAGCCCAGGCTGGCCTTGAACTCTTGGTGATCTTTCTGTCTTCAGCCTCCCAGAGTCCTGGACTCACAGGCGTGTGTTACCATGCCCAGCGGCATATATTTTTTTAATTTAAAAAAATTTTTTTTTTTTTTTTTTTTTGAGACAGAATCTGGCTTTGTAGTTCACATTGGCCTTGAACTCTTTGTAGCTCGGGCAGGCCTTGAACAGTGATTCTTGCCTCAGCCTCCTGAGTGGTGGGATCCAGCAGCATTTATAATTAGGTTTTTCAATTATTTATTATTTGAGAACATTGGAAGGCTTTTATGAGCACAGGGATATTTCTTGATCTTTTTCTAGATACTTTCTAGATCTTAAATTGTGGCTCAGGGCTAGGATATCAAAGTTCTAGATTGTTACTGTGAGATCAGCTGCCATTTTTATTTATTAATGCTCATTTGTCTGGTGTAGTTTGCTCTGGGCTAATGAAGACATATAGAAAGGCTTCATTCTGCTCAAGGAAGCTTACATGTTAGAAGAACATTTTCTCCTGTTTTCTGACTGCTTCATTCCTGAACAAATAAGATCCTCAGCTTGACCTGGGAGAGGACCTGTTAAGGTATCTCCTGACAGCAGGGCTCTGACCCTGTGGACTGAGTGGGCAGCTCTCCCTGAATTATGTCATCTTTGTCTACATGTAGCAGACTTCTTGAAGTTTGGAGAACTTGTTTTAGTTAGAAGAATACTAAACAGTAATGTAACTTATACAATATGGTGGTCTGGAAAGAAAGAGCAGCATATGTAAGTCATTGAAATTGAGATTGTTTGTATTGGTTTTCCTGAATAGAGGGGAGAAAAAATTTTTTTTTTTTTTGTGGTGCTAGGGATCGAACTCAGGCCCTGTGCTTGCAAGGCAAGCACTCTAACCACTGAGCTAAATCCCCAGCCCCCGAGGGGAGAAAAATTTAAGACTTAAGTGTATTTAATTATTTTTCAGGAGAAAGCCAATAAAGTAAGTTTAGTGTTTCTTCAGAGTTGTGTGTTGTATAGTGATACTTGTTTCTTTTTTTTTTTTTTTTTTTTTTTTTTTTTTTTTTTTTTTTTTTTTTTTTTTTTTTTTTTTTTTTTTTTTTTTTTTTTTTGGTACTGGGAATTGAACTCAGAGCCTTGCACTTCCTAGGCAAGCACTCTAACCACTGAGCTAAATCCCTAGCCCTATAGTCATATATGTTGATGTCATTTTGCTAAAGAAAAATTAGATCAACTTTCTGAGTTGCTTTGAGAGGTGAGATCCACCCCTGTGTAACTGTCACTGGGGTTCAAAGAAAAGCCAGTAGTATATCAAGAACTACATGGCATTAACCACTCCTTGAGAACACAAGGTTGTGCATTTGCAGGAGCCAGAAATAGAAAAGAAAGTTTAAGGTTTTAATTTCTGTGTTCCATTAATTAGAGGCTTTAAAAAGCTTCCAAATCATAGTTAGGTGCAGCAGTGGGAAGGTGGTGGGTGGCATTGGAGGAAGCCATAGGCTTCGAATATTAGAAGTCTCAGATTTTTCTTCTCTGATTTCTTAATTTTGCAGTGAAGGAAACAGAATGCCTTAAGTTCCCATAGAGGTAGAAGCAGGGTTTCACCTGAGGCCAGGTGAATGTTTTAGAGCTGATGATGATACAGACAGCCCGCTGTGGCATGTAGTTTGCCATAGGTTTGCCACCACTGGCTGGCTAGGCCTTAAAGTTTTCCCAGTACACTGTTCTCCATCCACACATTGCCTCTACTTTTCGTAATGAAATCTATCCCTGAAGTTAGGACAGACAGGGAACCTTACGTCCAGTGAAGGGACTCCCTTCGGCAGCCAGGCAGTCAGGCAGCCAGGCAACCTTGCCCCTCTTCTCTCATTGCAAGATTCTAGTGGAGTTGGCCAGAGCCCCACTGGCTGAACTTTTAAGAGGAGATGGTTTTGTATGGTTTCCCATTTTGAAAGTGATTATTTAGTGCTTTTTCTCCCCTTATGAAATAACAGTTATAACTCATAATAATCCCCTGATCTTTTTCATTAGCCTGTTTATATCCATTTAAATCATGCTTGTCAGTCATGACAAGACAGATAATTCCTAAAAGGAATTTTGTCATGCCCAAACCCTAGAACTTGGATATGACAATGTCATATTTAAACAAGCCAGTCCTTTAATGAGTGGGAAGGAAGAGATGATAAATGCTATATTGAGCTGAAAGCACTGTATAATGTGCTTAATAAGATGAGACAATTGTGAGCCAGAATATCAAAAAAATGCCTTCAAAAATATTTTTAAAGGGTTGGGAGTTTAGCTCAAGTGGTAGAGTGCTTGCCTAGCAAGCACAAGGCCCTGAGTTCAATCCCTGGCACCACCAAAAAAAAAAAAAAGAAAGAAAAGAAAAAAAAAAAAAAAAAAAAAAAAAAAAAAAACAAAACCAAAAAAATAAAAAAGAAAAAAATTAAAAAAAATATTTTTAAAGCAAAATCAGGCCAAGTAGGCAAGTTGTTTTGTATTCTTGTGGGGCACTTATGAATGCCTTCCTCATTTTTTACAGTGTGTGTATGCATACAAAAATGAGTTTGGGGTTCAGAACTAACATTCTGGTAATTATTAATTGTACAAGTGTATCAGAAAAAGGATTTTTAGGCCCAGTTTTTGAATGTCATGTTGCTCAGTGTGCCCATCACTTTTTGCAAGTGAGTGCTTCAGGTTTGATTTATCTTGGGCGCACTGGAGACCAAACCTACTCTTAATGCTGAGCTACATCCTCAGCCCTTTTTTATTCTTGAGACAGAATCTTGCTAAGATTCCCAAACAGGACTCAATACTTCATGAACTTCTTCTGCCTTATACCTTTTAATTGAAGCAGAGCACAGATATGTGTTTTCTAATAAAATACACAGAAATTTTTTTTTTGTTGTTGTTGTTGCTGAGCTCGAACTCAGGGCCTTGAGCTTGCTGGGCAAGCACTCTAACCACTGAGCTAAATCCTGAGTCCCACAGAAATGTTTTTAGTTTCTTTTTTGGTGTTTTGAGGCAGGATCTCACTTTTTAGGCTGGCCTTGAACTCATGGAGATCCTCCTGCTTCAGCCTCCCAAGTGCTGGGATTATAGGTATGTGTCACCACACCCAGTTTTAGTTTCTCATAATCACAGTTTTTTTTCCTCCTCGAAGACTTTGCTATACCTAAAAATGGAGACTTGGCTCCAATATTTATGTTTATTTGTATCTTACCAGAAAATTAAAGTGAAAATGCTGTTGGCAGTCGTTTGCTGCCTTGCTTTCAGTACAGTAGAGGATTCTGTAATGAAAATGTAGCAGTTTTTAATATTGTGGAATTCCTTTTTTCTTTTTTTTATATTTTGGAATTTCATGACCTCAGCACTTCTTGCGCATCCAGGGTAATTAAGGTAATCAGATGGTTTAGTCTTTAGATGTGGCATGGCTCTGAAAGAAGTCTGTAATCCTAGCCTTTATCTACAGTGCCTTTTCCCCTCATTTATGAAAACATCATGTACTTGTTATTCTGGGTCTTGCTTTGACCAGTGACTTTTTGCATAAAAATTCATTATGCAGTACAGAGTTCTCCATGGTAAAGTGTGTTAAGTTGTAGTGAAATGAAAAGAACTAGTTCTGTCCCACCTCATGTTGATCCCAAGAGGGAACACAGGCAGGGAGGAGGGGCACAGCTGCCTGACCCTGCTGCGCAGACAGGGAGCCTCGGGTTAGCAGCCTCAGTGAGGACAGTGGCTTAGGTGGAGTAGAGTGGGACTCGGCTGCTGGTCTTCTCAGTTCAGATGCTGTGCTCTTTTCCTGTACCTTTCTTGCTTAGCGAGACCCAGTCTCATGAGAATGATGAAGTAATTGTATGTGTACTTCAAACACTTCCTTTCTTGTGGTAGCATAACTTTTCACCTGTTAATCAGCAGTGTAAATTCAGTGTCTCATTCCAAGAGTTCTTTGAGAGAGCTAAGAAGATGGTCATATCTGTTAATTGCCCTGACAAGATACTGTTTATGTGCCTTACAAAAACTGTTTGCCTATTTTCTTATTGAACAGTAGGAGTAATTTAACCTTAAGAGAAGTGGCAGGGAAATTTTTTTGTGGGGGAGGAATTGGGTTGGTTTTTCTTTAGGTGCTGGGAATCAAAA
Organism: Hystrix cristata; assembly: GCA_004026905.1. Lineage (NCBI taxonomy): Eukaryota > Metazoa > Chordata > Mammalia > Rodentia > Hystricidae > Hystrix > Hystrix cristata. The sequence goes on from PVJO010023979.1 coordinate 7,783, forward strand.
ACTCCAGGGCCTCATGCATGCTGGGCAAGTGTTCTCCCAGTGAGCTACATCCCTAGCCAGGTGATGTGGTTAAGGGCAGATAGCATCTTCTTATCTTTTCAGAGGAGATGCACAAATCATAATGGAATTCTTATGGAAGTAACTTTCCCACGGGTCGTTTAGTAGATGAGAAAGCTGGGTATTGCACATTTATTTGGTTCTTTCATGAGATAGGATGTGAATGACATCTCCTGACTTCCAGGTTTGTAGTCCTAGTTTTTCTTCTTAAAATTAGGTTTCCACTCCCAGTTCCCATACTCCACAGCCATTCTTGGGCTTGGATGTTGCATCTTAATTCTAAGCAGCTTTTCTGGTGTGTTGATACTGGAGATTGAACCCAGGGCCTGCGCACAGAGCTATGACTCCAGACTCTTTTGTTTTTGTTTTAAAACAGGGTCTCATTAAGTTGTCCAAGTTAGGTGCACATTTGTCGTCCTCCTGCATCAGCCTTTCAGAGTGCTAGGATTATAGGCGTGTACCACCACACCTGATTTATCCAGCCCTGTTCTATATGCTTCTAAAAGAGGCAGAAAACACCATTTTTTTTAGGCTGCTCTGGAGTAGTTGCCACATTTGTCAAACTATATGGACTGTGATCATGTCCTTTTTTGACTGGGCGCCCATTAAAGAATGTCCCAAGTGCTATCTTGACAAATGTCCTCTCTTGCAGTCTTGTTTTTTTCTTTTTTTTTGGTGCCGGGGATCAAACTCAGGGCCTTGTGCTTGCAAGGCAGGCACTCTAACCACTGAGCTAAATCCCCAGCCCTGTGGTCTTGTGTTTTAAGCCTTTGTTTACAGGTTGATTCACAGTGGGGGAAAGCTATATTCAGAAGTTTTTTTCCTGATAGTCTGAATTTTCTCCTTGTTTTTGATCTCTTTGCTTCCATTTATATTCTTCGTACCTCTTCTTTCTTGAGCTCGTACCTTCTGCATAGTTGACTCTATTACATCATCTTTGGGACTGTAAATAAAAGTTGGAAGATTTCAAAGTTAAAGTTCCCTGAATAGTGCTGTCGCCCACATTGCACATATGTCACATTTTGAATTTACTAGTTAAGCCTCTAAATGTGTATTTTATATACAGTATATGCAGTGTGCTTAGGTTGCTATGAGAATTTAAAAGTTTTAGGTTTAAATGGTTCAATATTCCCCTCCACCCCCCACCCCATACTGGGAATTGAACTTGGGGCCTTTGCACTGAAGTACAACTCTTTTAAAATTTCTAAAATTTTGATACAAAGTGGCTGGAGATTTAGCTCAGTGGTTAGAGTGCTTGTCTTGCAAGTACAAGGCCCTCAGTTTGATCCCCAGTACACACATACACACAAAAATTTGATACAAGGTCTTGCTAAGTTGCTGTGTTGCCCAGACTGGGATTCAGTTTGTAGTCCTCCTGTCTCAGCCTCCTAGAGTGCTGGGATTATAGGGATGTACTGCCATGCTCAGCTTTTTTCTGTTTTATTGCTGTAGTTTGAAGGCTACCTTTTTTTTTTTTTTTTTAGTCTTACACACTTTTTACAGATTGAGGCATTAAGACCATAGCTGTGCTCATACATCGCCTCTCTTACCAGTAGGATGTGCAGCTGCTTTCTTTGACTGCCTTTTATTAGTTTCTTTCATTCCAATCTGCCATGCTGTGGTTTTTATCCCTCTGTACCCATCTCTTATTAACTTTCTTTCCTACAAGGTGGGATTAGAAGTAGAAAACTGGAGGCTTTACCTTTTTTGGAAAAATTGAGCCTAGGATCTGGGTAAAGTGCTTGCCTAGCGTGCCTGAAACCCAGAGTTTGAGCCCCAGCAGCACACACCCCTGATAATAAGAGAGGCGCTATCTAACCCTAACGCTCACCCTTCAGACACTAAGGAGATCTCTTACATAAGTCTCTGGGATGAGCTGTAATGCTAACTCATAAAGTAAGATCGCTTGGAAACTTTAACACAAATTTATACTGGTTGTGGTGCAGGCCTGTAATCCCTGTACTGTGGGAGGCTAAGACAAGAGGATCAGAAGTTAGAGCCCAGCCTGTACAATCTAGCTAACTTGGTGAGCACCTGTCTCAAAATAAAACAGAAAGGGCTGGGGATATAGCTCAGTGCAAAGGCTCTGGGTTCATTCCCCAAGACCCCCCTCCCCCAAAAGAGTTACTATAAAGTTAATTGTTCTGTGATCTAAAACCTTTAGGTTCAGTTGAAGTACATTATTTTAAATAATTTTCCAGGGTGCCTTATTATTGCAGTACTGGAGATGGAACCCAGGGGGACTCTACCACTGAGCTATACCCCCTGGACCTTTATTTTTATTTATTTTTTTGGGTGTTGGGGATCGAACTGAGGGCCTTGACCTTGCTAGACAAGTGCTCTACCACTTGAGCTAAATCCCCAACCCTTATTTTTGTATTTTTGAGACAGGGTCTGTCAAAGTTGCCCAGAATGGGCTTCAATTCTTGCTCCTCCTGCCTCAGCCTCTCAAGTGCTGGGACTACAGGTGTGAGTCACTGTGCTTGGTTTGTTTATTTAGTTTTTTGAGCAGGGTCTCACTATATAGTTCAGGTTGGCCTTGAACTTACTATGTAGCCCAGGCTCCAACTCATTAATCTTCCTGCCTCAGCCTCCTGAGTGATTACAACCGTGTGCCACTACACCCTGGAAGAATTTTTAGTAACACGTTGAACATTTGCATGTCTTGTTTTGTGAGACATGAATGTGCTTCTGATGCTAGGATCCTACTCTGGTTTTCAAGTCTCTGCCTTGTACCAAGAGATCTGGATAGCTGAGTTGATTTTTAAATTTGCTATCATTCAGCATCTTTTTATGATCATTATTACAAGAGACAAGCAGATTTCAAAAGATATTTTGCCCCAGTAAAATATATCAAATAAATATTTAGGTAGACCACTTACATCTTAAGAATGAAGTTTTAGGGAGAATGTGTATTTGGGATGTTTGTGTGTTCATAGCTTGTGAGCTTGGCTTGGCACGAAGGTGAGTACCAGGTGTTCCCTTGTGGAGAGGAGCTGTTTTCTCAGGAGCCCCTTGGATGACAGGTTGCTGTAGCAGTGCTTCCTAACCAGGGATCACAGTATCAGTGTCAGCCTTTCTAATCCCACCATAGTGTTTCTCTGTGGCAGGTTATTTATTTATTTGTTTCCACAGTGCTGTGCATTGAACCGGTTTCTTCACACTGAGCTATATCCTCAGTACAACCCCCTGCCCACATTAAACATTCTGTTTTGAGAGAGGTCTTGCTAAGTTGCCCGGGCTAGGCTCCATCCTCCTGCCTTAGCCTCCCAGAGTGCTAGAATTACAGGCATGAGCCACCACGCCTGGCTTATTTTTAATATTTACATAGTGGTTTAAAATTTATTCAGAAGGGTAGGCAGAAATGTCTGAGATGGAAGATTGTTTCTGAAAGTGTTCTAGGAGAGATGTTAGAGCGGATATCTTTTTTTTTTTTTTTTGAGCGGGTATCTTTAGAATGTATTTTCTCTAAAGTAGGCAGGAACTATATGTTACGTGAAACATTTTAAGTTGCAGTCACCAAGAATTTCACAAATGGAGGGACCTTAGAAGTATGGCCCAGTGCAGGCAGACTTGGTGGGGGCACAGCGGGGAGGATGGTGGAGTCTGTGCTAATCCATGCATCCTCTGTCTCAGTGTTGGTGACATTGCTAGTTTGTGTCCCACACTTTACCACTCACCCTACACTGTCAACCTTTATTATCGTGTGTGTTAATCGTATTCAGGAACTAGTTTATAGGCGTTGGAGGTAAGCAACAGTATGGTTTTCTTTTATACTGCAGTGCCTGTGATACTGAATAAATACATAAGCAGTGTGCACTTTGTACACTTGCTTAAGTCAGTAAGATCTGAAAAACAGAATCCTTTGAGCCAGTCAACTGATTTCTTACCTTTGAAGAGTCCATTCTGATCAGAAATTAAGCTGTTACATATTTCTCATTAAGATCAATCCAAGGGTTGGGGCTTTAGCTCAGTGGTTCAGTCCTCAGCACCCCCTCCCCAAAAGATGAATCCTAATGAATTGTTCGAAGCAGAATAATTTTTAGAACATACATCTTTGGCTTCTGCTTATACAAAACAGCATAAGCAGATGGGAATAGTATTTTAAAAATCATAATTTATTTTAATTTGTGATGACAAAAGGGGGATAAAGAGGACCCCAAAACAGTTTTGAGAGTTGCCATGAGACCTTCCTTCTGAAAGCAGTAAAGGGCAAGTGAAAGTTAGAGTTATTCGAGTTTGGCCTGGTATTTTTTGCAGTCTTGTCTATTTCTCGTGGCTAAGGAATTCTTGGTGTAAGTGACTGAAATTATTGGGAAGTCCTTTGACTGAAATAGAGTCTTGTAGACTTTCCTTCCTTCAAGTGGCAACCTGTGTGTTTCTGTTTTTCGTCTGGAGCCTGTGAACAGAATGCATGTGTGTGAGCAAATTGGGCTGTCACTAATGGCCCCCTTCAGCAGCCATGTATGGGTAAAGCTGTTCAGATCCCTCCTCTCTGAGCACAGTGCCGAGTTGTTCCGCTGAAGCTGCCGTTCCACTTTGCAGTTTTCTATATTTGTACAGCAACAGCAGGAGCAGCGCACTAGTGAGGTTGGGTACTCCCCTATGCACCCAGGCTGCCTCTGACTACTCAGAACTTCAGCCAGTGCTTGCCGTTTGTGTCTTATGTGTGCGTATTGGTCTGTCTGTCTGTATTCATTTCTGTGGAGGACTGAGGTTTTTCAGGGAAAAAGAGGTGGCCTGCTTGTCTTTTTGTTTTGGTTTATTTCAGCCTGTCAATTATAAGTTGCAAACAGTGTTTGAGAATCTCAGGGATGGGATGAAGAGTGAGATGGATTCATTCATTCATTCATTCATTTATTCATTCATTCATTTGGTGCTGGGGATCAAACTCAGAGCCTGTGCTTGCTAGGTGAGTGCTCTACCACTGGGCTAATAAATCCCCAACCCCAAGAGTGACACTTACATTATTTTAACAAAATAACATCTTTGGGGGAATAGGGTGCCGGACTGGTGTTTCGTGTCAGAAATGGTGTTTGGCTTCCTTCAGAAACATACTCATTGAAGTAGTAGTGTCCCTGCCTCTTTGTCTTTTTGAGACAGGGTCTTGCTATGTACTCCAGGCTGGCCTTAAACTCATGATGATCCTCCTGCCTCAGCCTCCCAAGTGCTGGGATTACAGGCATGTGCCACCACACCTGGCTACTCCCTTCTTTTTAAAAATAGGTCACAAAGATCACCTCTTAGGGGTGGAATGAACTATTTTTCCTGGCACACACATTTCCTGACAAAATATAAGTAGAGAAAGATGGGACAGCTCCTTCTAAAGAAATGATTTAGTACGTATCTTTTTGGAAGAGGATGCAGTAGGGGCTGCTTGCTGGAAGGGAGTGGTGGGGATGCACTGTCCCTCTGGGCTCTGCAGCCAGCTGTGGTAATGTGCGTACTCTTTGCAGGCTGCCTGGCAGAGGCCTCCGCATGCCTTTTGGTGTCATGTCTGTTTAAGGAATAAGAGAGATGGGACATGCGGACAGACTTCAGGCTATTTTCACAAGGTGCTGTACTGGTGTTACTATGTTCTGAAAGGATACTTTCTTGGTTTGTTGTGAGATTTTCTAATAAAACAGATGAATTCTGCATTCTCAGTCAGTTTAGATCTGAAGCCAAGTTCTCTGTTTTACAGCTTTCCTTCTCCTCCCCTACCTCCTGTGAGTCATAAGCATGAGAGTCGGGAATAGAACTTGTCAGCTGAGTGGGGATGAGACGGTTCTCTGCACGTGTTTGCAACTGTGGCCGATAAAAAGGGAGGACTCTAAATGCTGGAAAAACACTGCCACTGAGGTGGCAGCTTCTTCCTCCGGGGGTGTGTTTGGTTGCAGGGTTCTGTGTGATCACTGGGCAGCGGCCCGTGTCTGTGAGCCACTCGGGAAGCTTTTCTGCTTTCCCACAGCTCATTGGTTGTTGGTGTCGGATGTGTGTGAGCAGGGCTAGGCCCTGGTGCTGAGTCTGTCATGGGTCCTGCTCTCTTGATGACTCTCTTGATGACTCAGAGAGTGTGGCATTACACGGTACAGGTTTCACCTTCTGGTCAGTTCTTAGAGCCATCTTATTTTATTGTCCTACTGTTTGCCCTTTTATACTGTGAATCCTTGTACACCCTATATCGGGACTACCATTGAAGATTACAATAAATGGCAGCACTGGCCTTGTGCATGCTTGTAATTTCAGCACTCGGGAGGCTGAGGCAGGAGGATCACTGCAAGTCGTAGGCCAGCCTGGGCTACATAGTGATTTAAAGGCCAGCCTGAACTACAGAGCGAGACCCTGTCTCAAACAACAGCAACAACAAAATAAAATAAATGGCAGCTCTTTCGATGTTATGCTTCAGCTTCAGCAAATGACACTGGTTAGCACACCTGTATTTCATTTTTCCTTTTGTTGTCCTTTCTATAGAATTTATAATTTTCCTGGCCTCATTTTTAAAATTTATATTTCCATCGTGTCTATTTTGAAAGCTTTGACACATCTTTTTTGGTGTCATGAGGAGAATAAATAAATGTTTATAAATAAATGAATACTTGCCGGGTGTGGTGGTGCACGCCTGTGATCCTAGCACTGTGGAGGGTGAGTCTGAGGCAGGAGGCCAGCCTGAAATACCTAGTGAGACCTTGTCCAAGTGGTTCAGTGTTCCTTACTGAAGAGCACTGGTATTTGTTGGCTCCCTAATAGGCCCAGCTGGAGGGTCCTCGTGTCAGCTCATCCCTGCCTTCTCATCTACTCCTTCCCTTCCTCTGATAGAAGATACTCCAATCTCACCTCAGGTACCCTATCATGAAGAGATGTCATTGTCTCATCAAAGACTAAAACTTTCTGGATATGGATGTGGTGCACTCCTGTAATCCGAGCCCTGTAGGAGGCTGAGGCGGGAGGATGGCAAATTCAAGCCCAGCCTGGGCAGTTGAGCAACTTTTAGCACAAAGACTTTGGGTACAATCCTCAGTACTGTGCCAGAAAAAGAAAACTTTTGGGGAATTCATTCTCACTTCCATAGGCACCCAGCTTAGTGCCTGGAATGATGGTAATAGTGAGCATCCCTTGAGCACTTGCTGTATGACAGGTGCTGTTTTGAGTGCTCTGTCCCCGTGAGAATCCCTCAACCCCAAGAGAGGTTCTGCAAGGCAGACACAGTGTCTGTAGCTGGTTTTGTCTTTTGGTTTTTGTTATGCATGTTTGCAGTACATAATTATATTCATAGTGGGCAGTTGGTACGCGTACACAACACATCTTAATTCTTTTTACTCCCCTACTCCTCCCTCCCCTTGTGGCTGTTTTTTAAATGAGGAAGAAGTGATATAAAGAAGTTTAAGAATTTGCCTAGTTACCTGGGCTAGTGAGTGGCAAAACTGGGATTAGAAAGCAGAGGTAAGACTCAGAGTCTGGGTGAGGTGCATCATAGACTTGCAGTAAATGTTTGTTAATTTTATTAACACACTTGGAATATTATTTGGGTTTACTGAATTACCAATCAGTCTGATCTAGTTTCATTTTAAGATTTCTTTATGAAAACGATTGTATGATTTTGGTTGCAGGTCATGATCAACTGTGCTAATTCTTTTGGTTTTTTGAGACAGGCTCTCAATACATAGGTCAGGCTGGCCTTGAACTCATTTTGTAGCCTAGACTAGTTAGCCTTGAACTCATGGTGGTCCTCCTGCCTCAGCCTCCAGAGTGCTCGGATTACAGAAGTTGCTACCATGCCCAGCTGACAAATTCCTTTATTGATGGTTGTAAGTACAAGGCAAATAGGAGGTTCATGAGTGTCCCAGAAGTTGCTAGTGCCTCTCTACTGGCGCTTGACTGTTCATGGAACAAGCTGAGAGCAGGTTGAATTTTAGCTTCTCCAACTTGGACCACACATCTGGAGATGCTTCCTGGGTGACATAGGAAGGGAGGACCTGTGAGTTTGCCTAATCTGTGAGCTGCAGTCTGCATGAGTATAGTGGAGTATAGTGGAGTAACCTCACACTAGCAGTGATGGTGCTGGGCAACCTGGCACATAACCTCTGACCCCAGCTGCTCCCACCCAGGGCTCAGATGAGAGAACTGTGAGTGGGAGCCTGGCCTGGGCCACGTGGCAAGACCCCGTCTAGAACAGTCTTGGCAGGATGATGGCTTGGTGGGTTGAGTGACTTTGCTAGAGGGTAGCACTAGAAACAGAGTGTGAGACAGCATACAGCTGGGTAAGTGTTGCCAGATTTTCAGGATTTCAGAAATCTCAAGAGAGTCTTATGTCTCTGTCTAAGTCATATTTTTGTGGTATGTGATCACAGTGTGCATGATAACGTAACATTTTTGCTACCCTGTACTGAAATTATTTAGCCTACCAGTAATTATCTCCTCTTGACTTTTTTTTTTGTAAAAACGAAATCAAAGCACTGACCAGTTTAATTTTGTGAAATAAGCTTTTTTTTTTTAAAGAGTGCTTTGAAAGAGGTATGGGATGATCATTTAAGTGACTATTTTAAATATAAGACGTGTTTTTAAGGGCACAATTAGAAAGTGATGAAAGCATGATGATTAAAGTCACTTTTTGAAAATGTGATAATATATAAGGAAATATTTAGAACTTGTCTTTAGACTGTATATCCTTGGGGATGAATGTGTCTATGCTGAGCATACTCCCTAACTGGCTGAATCAGAGAGATAATATTTTGTACTTTCTGACATACAACATGTCTCTCTGTCTCCATGGAAGTCATTTTTTAGCTCTGTAGAATTAAAATATTAAGAACAGAAAGACATTGAATGAAGTTTCCTGCTTTCAGCAGAACAGGACAAACCTCCTGAGACGAGGCCATATGGAAGCATCCTGCTTCAGTGCCCATGTGTTTGGGGTGAGTTTGGGGCAGATGGTACAGGCAGGGTTCTTGGCTGCTTGGTCAGGGTGGGGAGTGTATAAAAGTTACATGCTTGGCTCTGGGAAAGGACTGGGGTGTGTCCTTGGCTTTGTGGGGGGATGAGCAAGGGTGGTGGGATGGGGAAGAGAAGGGCTGACTTGCGTGACAGAAGTCTGCAGTTGGAGTTGCAGTGAGACTGGGGAGAGGGAGACCAGGTACTGCTGTGAACAAGACTCCAGATGCCCGTCTCCTTCTGTTCTCCAGAGCTGTCCAGTAAGATAGCACAGGACTGTAGGATTTTTCTCTTTAAGCTGGAAGCTGTTTTCATTCCTTTTTGAGGTACTGGGCCAAAAACTGTATTTATAGAACTTGATTTGACATATAATCTCACCCTGTCTCTTGACTTCCTTACTGGAATCCAGCTAATGATGCACCCTGTCTAGGCCAGAAAGGTTGATTGAAGAAAATGTAAACAGAGATTTACAGCTCAGTTATTGAAAGTAGCCTCAAACTTGGTAAACAGGCCGACCTGAGGTTTGCAGTCCAAGGGTGCTGAATGTCAGCTGAGTTGCTGACTACAAGTAGTGTGAAGTCATTACCCACCTCACATGTGGTACACTGCTTATTCACCTGGACAGTGACTTTTTCCATAAAAAAAAACTTTCAGGCAAAGCAGGAAAAAATTACTTGCTTGTTTTAGAATAGAGCATGAGTTGAGTTTTTTCTTTACTCGGTGCTTCATAATCAAGAGTTTTCTTTAAAAAAAAAGTTGGTTTTTTTTTGTTGTTGTTGTTCGAGACAGGATCTCGCTGTGTAGTCCAGGGTGGTCTTGAAGTCACTCTGTAGTTAAGACTGGCCTTGAACTCGTGGTGATCTTCCTGCCTTGGCCTCCTGAGTGGTGGGATTACAGGTGTGCTCCTCACCCAGCAAAACATTTTCTGTGGAATAGGTAACATGTCCACATGTAAACATTTCAACCAGTACTCTACCTCTGCATCTGCTGTGAGCAGTTATTTCTGTATCCTTCCAGAAATACTCTGTTTATATACATGCCACGTGTAATTCCTCTCTTACTGTATAAATATATCCTGATCAGTTAGCTGCCGTGTTCTCTTTAGTAGCTACAGTGTTCTGTTGTATGCTTACACTGTAATTCATTTAGCCTCCTAATAATGGGCATATGTTTTTAGGTTTTGCTGTTATAAACAATGTTCTTATGAATGGCCTTTTACATAACTTGTGTATATGTATTATATATTACATATACCTATATATCTATAATATATATTATTTTGTTTATTTAATTCTGGGAAACAAGATCTTGCTATGTAGTCCAGGCTAATCTGAATTCACTATGCAGCCCAGGCTGGCCTCAGACTTGTAGTATCTTCCTCTCAGCCTCCTGAGTGCTGGGACTACAGCTGTGTGTGCTATCATGCCCAGCTACAAATTTATATCTGTAGGCTGTATTTCTAGAATTGAAATTTCTGGATTCAAAGGGCACATCCAACTTGCAGTATTAGTGAGATACTTAAAATCCTTTTTTTTGGGGGGGTGCTGGAAATGAGCGCAGGGCCTTGTGGTTGCTAGGCAAGCATTCTACCACTGAGCTAAATCCCTAACCCCATTTAAAATCCTTTTTGTATTTTGTAACTGATAATACCTGTTGAAGAATATCATCGGTAGAGAGGGAAGTCTTAATGCAGAAGTGGTTAAACTGCTAACTCGTCGACAGTTACTAGAATGAACACAAGACCTGAAGTATCTGGATAATTAAAAAAACCATAAGATGAGTTTAATTATCAAGTCTAGCAACTGTTACAGCCCAAGAAGTGGCAGGTTGCTGGAGGAGGTAGGAGCAGCCTCCCTCCTCTGTTAACTTTTGGGCAATTTGGTGGTGGAAGCTGAATGTACAAGTTATCTCTATTTTATTCTCAAAGTATTAGTTTTTGTTGTTGTTGTTTTGCTTTGATTTAGTTTTGTGAGACAGGGTCTCACCATGTAGTTCAGGCTGGCCTTGAACTCACTATGCAGCTTTGTTGCAATCCTCCTGTCTCAGCCTCTTGAGTGCTATGATTACAGGTGTGTGCCACCGTGCCCAGCTCAGAGTATTAGTTTTACCTACTAGTGATCTCTACAAATTAGAAAAACATTTAGGGTCCGTGGCCTGTTCACTCCTTGTTGCTTAAACTACTTACGTGTGTTTAATGAGGCCATCTGGTCATCAAAATTAGCCTGTAAATTCCAGGTAGTTTTATATCTAAAGTTTATTAACCACCTTAAAAAGTAAAAGCAAAGTAATAATTGAGGGTTTTTTTTTTTTGTGGGGTTGGTGCTCAGGATCAAACTCAGGGCCTTGCACTTGCTAGGCAAGTGCTGTACTGCAGCTAAATCCCCAACCCTGTAATTGAGTTTCCATATAGCATGTTTACTCAAGAAAGTCCAGCCTTGGTGACTAGTTGCAGAAATGGGGTCATTTAATCCATTCTCTTCATTTTCGTTCCCTTATCTCAAAAATGGGAGTGAAAATGCCGAAGAATCTCCTTTGAGCACTCAGAAAAATAATTATAAAGTTATTTCCAGAAGGTTGTGTATGATAATGACTCTTCAGAGACATCAAGATTGTAAGGTAATTTTAAAAGTAACTCTGACAATGTTTCAGAAAAAAATTAGTCACATTCTGCCTACATGATACTAACATATGGCACAGCCCTCATGAGTGCCTAAGTGGGCTGAGATCAAGATGCAGTTGGAGAGAGGCGCATAGTGACTCACCAGCTGAGACAGATTTGGCCTTCTGGCAGAGCCGTGAATCTGAGAAGGAATTGGTGGCCTTAGAACGTAGAGAAGTCTGAGCCCTGATTTTTAGATTCAGTGCTTTATCTGATGTCACAGTCTCTCTGTGGCTTTCTGGCTCCCACTTCTTCCACATCTGAACGCTGGGTTCAAACTCTGGAGATGGGTAGAAGCCATCTCTGCCCAGAGTACGTTGCTGGCTCAGCTACCATATGTAATTGCTGCGCAGTACAGACAGTGCTGCTGTGGGGAGGAAAGAGAGGAAGGCTGGGAAAAAATGAGATTGGTTGCCTTTTCCTTTTTTTTTTCCTCCCCTTCATGCTGGGGATCGACCTCAGAACTTTGTGCCTGCTTGGCAAGCCACTTGAGCTAAATCCCCAGCCCCTTCTTCCCTTTTCCCATCTCCCAAGCCTGAAACCAGTAGAGAGCTGTAAGGGGAACAGAGGGACTGCTTCATGGGGTTTGAGAAGAATGACTTTGAGAGTATGGTCTTTTTTTTTTTTTTTTTTTTTTGGTGAGAGTGTGTTCCTATATGGATCAAGCTGACCTTGAACTCACTGTATAGTCCAGGCTGGCTTCAAAACTCATGGCGATCCTCCTGCCTCAGCCTCCTGAGTACTGGGATCACAGGCGTGCATCACCACGCCTAGCTGAGCTCTTTGGCAGGAAGTAGGAAAAGAGATTTAAAAAAATATATTTTGCATTCCCTGTGTGCTTCATCTGAGCACCTCTCAAATGTGGTGCCTCTCAGGTGAGATGACCTCTTTTTTGTTTTGTTTTGTTTTCTTTCTTTCTTTCTTTTAGAGGCAGGATGTCACCATGTAGTTCAGGCTGCCCTTGAACTTGAGGCAATCCTCCTGCCTCACCCTCCTGAGTGCTGGAAATACAGGCATGCGCCATGACCTCCAGCATGATCTTTTGTATAGAGGCACGCATAATAGTCATGAAAACGTCATATAACAAAACAGAAGATGAAGCAACAGACCAGGGAGGGAGGAGAATAAAGAGCCCAGCTTACCATCACCATTCAACTTTAGTGTAAGACTGTTTTTGTGCAGTTTTAGAAAATGTAATAATTATGTTGGCTCTGTTAAGTCAGTGTATTTGCTGGTTGTGACATACAGGTAAAGATGCTATTGGCAAGTCAAGTTTTAATCCATTTCAAGGTTTGATTCTTAGATGTTAGCTGTTTAGAAGAAAATGTTTATGAAGTGAGAAAGGTAGACTGTGCAATAATAAACACAGTGTGACACTGCATTTGATAGTTCTGTATATTTGAGTGTGTGTTTATTTTCCTACGTGTTTAGAAAAAATTGTGGTTGGAAATAACCCAAAATGTGGTTCTGTGTAAAAAGAAATAAAAAATTTAAATTGGGAAAGCAAAAAATTAATGAAATGCGTAAATACTACTGCTCTTTAAAAAAAAAGGTGGGGGCTGCACATGATGTTTTTTATTAAGATATCTGCAATTTCAAGGAGGTTTAAAAACCAGAAATTGCAAATATGTTTGTGCAGATATGTCTCATTTTAAGAAACTGTTCACTTGACACACTGGTGACTGCTTGTAGTCTCAGCTACCCAGAAGGCTGAGGTGGAGGCTTGTTTGTCCCCAGGAGGTGGAGGCCATTCTAGGCCATGTGGTGAGATGCCACCTCAAAAGAAAAAAGGAAAGAAAAGATGTGTGTGTGTGTGTGTGTGTGTGTGTGTGTGTGTATGTGTGTACATGTATGTGTGTGTATATATGTATGTATACATTTTTTTTAAAAGAAAAAATGTTCATGGCTTGGAAACTTTTGAGTTAGAGTAGACAAATTGAGGGATTTAGTTTAACAGTTGAAGGTGTGATACATGTTATCAGGTGTTCTGGGGATATAAACACAAAAGAGGAGAGACTTGTTGCTAACGTGTATAATTTACAAAATGGTGACAACTGGCAATTTATTTCCTTAACTGTTGTTAAGTTTCTTCCAAGTATATTACATACATGCTAGGGATTGAGGTCAAAGAGTGTTTAAAATCTGTTCAGAGAAAATATAATGATAGATCGTTTAGTGACAGGGATCTATGCCTGTCCTGTGGGGCAGGAGGGAGTCTGAGGGGCCGGTCCAACAGTGCTGAGCCCCTCGAGAATCTGATGAAAGCTGTGTGTTCTCTTTTCCGGAAACCTTGGTGTTCATCTTCGCATAATTTAGCATAAAGTAAAATAGGGCTAATGGCCCACCTCTGACTCCAGAGAGAGCTGGGGGTACTGGATTAAGATAGCTGATGAAAGTAGTTTTTAAAAGTTGTTGTCATACTGCACAACAATTGGATGTACTGAACACTACTGAACCGTACACGTAAAAGTGGTTATGATGGTAAATTTTGTTTCACATTTATTTCACATGTAAATTTTTTCTTTTTCTTTTTTCCTCCTCTTTTACTACAATTAAAAAACAAACAAAAAGCTGAGAACAGAATTGTTGCCACTACAGAAAGGATGAGCATACTGGCCAGTGTGGAGAAGGTGATGAGATTAAGATGTGTTAGTAAACTTCCCTGCTATGGTCTTGGAGAGGACACACGTACATGGCCATTAGTCCCAAAGGAGGCAGAAAGCCCAAACTTACGCTTGAATCCTGGCACTAGACTAGATGAGTAATGGGAGAGCACATGTCAGAAGGAAAGAAAGGAGTCCCTCGGGCCCGTCAGGACAGCTTCCCAGTTGATCCTCTGATCTGCTTACCTGGCTTTCTAGAGTGAGGTTGTAGTGAGTGTGCTTTCCAAAGCAAAGAGCCCACTTGTTTTATTAAGCTGCCACATGAAAGGGAAGTGACAGAAGTAAAGGGAATTACAAGATGACTAAAAGATAAAATATGCTTTTCCCAAGTCACATCTATCTTGTCACTGTCCTCTTCCAGTTAAGTTTTGCAGTGGCTTGATTGTATTCTGGGCAGCTACTCAGTCCCTTAGCCCGAAAGTGCTCTTTTACAGGTAAGGAAACTGACACCTGGAGATGCAAATTAACTTCTTGTAAGTCACACCTGTACCAACTGCAGGTGTTCTCACTGTCCTTAATCCAGTTTCTCGAAGAGGCCCTGTGACAGTTGAGACTCTGGGCATTTACCTGGACTTACAAAGTTTGCCTTAGAAGGGTGACCAGATTAAACTTTGTGACCCTCAGCATTTATGATCTTTGGGGATGGCTTTTATTTGTTTGTGTGTTGAACCTAGGGCCTCACACATGCTAGGTACACACTCTGCCACTGAGCTACACACACCCCTGGCCCTAGCCCTGATAATTTTTAACCTGAAGCAATCTTTCAGTGACTGGGCCAGCTGCCTGGCTTTTATCTGCCACGCTTTTTATCCTTCCTTGCCTGGATCCTGTGATCTTGAGGGAGTTACTTCATTTCTTTGTGTCTTTATTCATCCAAAATACGGAGAGAGAGTAGGTATGAGAATGAAATACAAAGCATCCAGAACCAGGGCATAGCACACAGTAAATGCTCAGAGACTGTCAGCTCCTGTTCATTGCCTCTTTGGGAATATCTGGACATGTCTCCCAACTTTAGTTGGTAAAGATTTACAACCCTAATGCACCATACATAGTTACTACCATTGATACAGTCAGCAGTGTAAAGATAGAAAAATGTACTGCACAACAATCATTCATTTCAAAGCTGAGTATAAAACTGGTGAATTACCCGTTGTTTTGAATTATCCATGTTTTCACATTTTCCAGAAGACCTGTGGTAGGTGGCCTGGGGATCAGGAGAAAACAGCGGTTTTTGCCTGCCTTGCCTTCCTGTCTTCACCCTGAACAGCCTTACTTCCATGTTTAGGGAAAGAACACTTCCACTCTTGAAAACTTCTAAAACAGATGGTTGTCATATTCTTCATTAGCTCCTTTCCTGTATCAGAAAAGTTTTTCAAGAAAAATGATTCACAGCACTTAGTAGCAGTGAGTGTTGCTGGTGAGGCCAGAGGAATGGGTTCAGGACTCACATAGGTCATTGAGCACAACTATGCGACCAGCCGTTGTCTCTGGAGTTTGTGACCAGAGCCTGCAACGCAAGAGCTGCTGCTGCTGACGGAGTCGGTGGCCATCTCCCTAGGAAGGACTGCGTTTTATCATGTATTAAGTTTATAACTATAGATCAGCAAAAACAGAAACCTGGGTGTGGAGGCACATGCTTGTAATCCCAGTGCTCTGGGAGGCTGAGGCAGGAGAACTGCAAATTCAAGCCCAGCCTGGGCAATTTAGGGATTTAGATCCTGTCTTTATTTATTTTTTTTAGATCCTGTCTTTAAAAACAAAACAAAAACAAAACAACAAGAAAACACAACTGAGAAAAAAGAAGGGGTTAATTACCTTGCCTACTCTTAGGAAAACATATCTGAGAGCTTTTGTATTAACTGAATACAAAACTGTGTGTAAGATCTTAGCCTTTTAGCGTTTATTACAAGCAGGCACTGCTGTTTGTTAATCCCAGCCTAGTTTACCTGGCATCCCCCCTTCCTGCCTTTGGGTGGCCCTTCCCCCTCTTGGGATGCACTTTTCTACTTCCTGACCCACCGTGGGGACACAGGTGGAAATGATGTTCATAGAAACAAGTCTGTGGGGCTACACAGGAAGACTGTCCAGGCTTCCTCACAGAGTTGGTGTACTTTGTTTTTCCATGGGAATGAAAGATGTGAAAAACCTCAGACCTAAAAGTGTTCATTTCCATTCAGCTTTTCTTCCCAAAGCATTTATGTTTTCTCAGAGAGAAGGCAACAAAAAATAGGTAAAGCAAAACTGGGAAGACTCAACTTTCCCTCAAAAAATATTGCCAGGCATGGTATACACCTGTAATCCCAGCTACTTGGGAGGCAGGAGGATTATGAGTTTGAGATCAGTTTGGGCAGTTTAGCAAGACCTTGTCTCAAAGCGTGAAGAGGGGTGTAGCTCAGTACTTGCTGGAGTCAGTCCCCTGTACCACTCAATGCACGAAGAAGACAGTGCCCTCTAGTTTGTCAGATGCCTGCAGTCCTTATCCTGAGGAGGCAGGGACCACTGTGGTCTCTTTGTCCTGACTGAGCAGTTAGGGTGTTTCTAGCCCCTGAGCACTGCTGTCTTCTCTGGGACCTGGTGTGTGTTCTCCGCTCTTCAGTGTATTGGTCTTAGTAGCCTAACCCTGCAGTCTGCTGTCTGTGTCCTGGAGCTTTCCTGACCAGCATGCAGCATGAGTCTGCTTGCACCGGGGGAGTGAGGTAATACCTGTGAAAATAGCGTTTCTCAAACTGTTCCATGCAACATTTTCACAGAGAGAAGTTTTAACTTGCTCCCTACTCTCCAAGGTAACCACTACTTCAAAGCCTTCTCAAGATACATCATCTCAGTAACTCTCTTGATAGCTTCTAGATTACTATCCCATTTCCCAAGGAGACATGCCACAGGCTCAGGCTCCCTTCCTGAGCCGTAGGAGAGACCCCCTGCACCCTGTCTTCCTGGCCACGTCTAGTTCCTTTTCCTTTTTTTGTTTTGTTTTGTTTTGATTTTGTTTTGTTGTTTTTAAGAAGGGGCTTACTGTGTAGTTTAGGCTGTTCTTGAAGTCACTGTGTAGCTCAGCCAGGCTGGTCAGCCAGGCTGAGTCAGTGATCCTTCTGCCTCAGCCTCGGATATGCTGGGATTACAGGCATGGGCCACTACGCCTGGCTCCTTTTCTTTTTTTTTCTTCTTC
>PVJO010023980.1:0-25149 GCA_004026905.1 Hystrix cristata
GAATTGTTTCTCTGATATGAGAGACCATAACTGTAAATAAGGACAAAGAGGTGTAATAGATATTATATAAAAGGAGGATGGTGTGCAGAGGAGAGGAGTGCTAGAAAGAAAGAAGAGGAAAAGCAGAAAGGCAACAGGGGAAAGAGAGGGGAAAGGGAAAATATGGAAAATGATGAATGAACCTGATATAAATAGGGAGGGACGGAGGAGAGGGGAGGGGCGGGGGAGAGGGGGAGAACCAAGATGCACCATGTATAGGTACAGAATAAATGTAATGAATGTGACCAATGTATGTAGAATGTACCAATACATGCTCTTGGTTTAAAATAAAAAAAAATAAATAAAGATCTTAAACATTTCTTTCCTGTTCTGTTTCCAGTTCTATAGTATCTATAGTTTTTGTCGGAAAGTTTTTGCTGTTGCTGTATCTCTTGATTCTCACCCATCTGTTTCCTCACATATTTCCACAGTTTCTCTTTGTTAATTTTTGTCCTTTGCAGCTTGGCCTGAGGGAGTTGCTTGGGCCCTGGGTTTGTATTTAAGCCCCTTCATACACAGAAAGCCATCCCATGAGCTCCTTTCATATTCTTGGGGTGAGAGGGCTACTAACATCAGGTTACATTCATCTCAGTTTTGGGTTCGAGTTTTCACATTCTGTAAATATAAGAATTCTTATGCCAGCTCCAAATGGGATTGATTTGTTGGTCTTTTCTAGGGAGAGTTTTTCACAATTTTTTCTCCTCTTTGAGCCTAGATCAGAAGAACAGAGCTTCCTTTGATTCCCTCTGTGAGCCATGTGTTTCTCGTTTTTCATTTTCTAGCTTTAGCACCGAAGGTTTTACCTTTTGAGAATCCTGGTTCTATGTGGAGGTGACTGATTTAATCTACTTTCATTCATGGGCCCCAAGTTTGTCTCCTGACTACCATAATGTCCACTAAGGATTGTGTTGGGACACTAAGGATTATCACAGACCCATAGAAGATGTTCTGGCTCTCAAATCGTTGTGTCCTTTGCATTGAGCTTTTTCATTGTTTCTAATTGTGCAGGATAGGCCTTATTTTTCTATGAAAGGGCTTTGCAAAAGACTTTTAAAATGTAGTTTATCCAGAATTTTAGGAGATGTATACTGATTTATCTTTAAAAATTGAGAAGAACTGAGAAAAATATTTTGCAGTAATTTAACTATTTTCACTAATTCAAAACCAAATATTTTAGCCTAAATAATGATTATAAAGAAGCCACTTAACAATCAAGGCAGACTTCCATATTATATCAGAATTAACTTTTCTTAAATTGCATTTAACTAAAACAGTGGTACTAAATGAATTCAATATTTTATTGTTTAAAAAATTTGAGATTACTTTAACATAAACCATGCTTACCATAATTTCTACCTTCTTTTATTAAATAAAACAGAAAATTATACCTTTATGAGAATTCTCAGGAGTCTGGAAATTTCAAGCCAGTGGCATGGCATTCTCTTTAAACCAATGTTCTTTAACATTTTGCAGTCACACTTCTAATTTTTGATTCTGTAGGCTGAAACTAACCCATACTCACTCAGTATGCTACAATAAATAAATAAATAAATAAATAAATAAAGGCAACCACGAAACTGGCATCCCATAAATTGCAAATTATAAGTGTGTGTTACAACACTAAATATCCACTAACCTCTAGGAAGCTTTTTTTTTTAACAGAAAATACTTTTGAAATTTAATGTTATATTCAGGTCTTTGTTTTAGGGGCGAGATAAGAGTTCTGAAGATATTTGTCAGGATGTTAGACATATAACCACATCTCTTTACCAGGTTCACCATATAAATTTTAGTCTCTGGAAAACTTTGATTATAGCATCATGTAAATGATACTACTGTATGATTTCACTGGTTCAACTAGAATTTCATGCATTTTGCAGTGCCGCCCGAATGGCTAAGATTTGTGTAGTCAGATGAGAGTAAATGTCCATGCATTTCTGTGCTTTGAAAAAAGAAACTTTACATGTAAAAACACTAGAGAATGTGATTACATACTTTTAGAAACTTGGAATCTGTACTAAAATATATAGATGTACTTAGAATGTTCATCTTTTCAATAATTGTCTCTTTTTAAGTTTCTTACTTTTAATTATATGTTCTTTAAAAGAAGAATTCTGATTAAGAGTTAGAGATTTTTGCATTTTAACTTTCCCCCAAATGACTTGGTTTGAATAGTCTTTGCCTTGCATGATACTCAGACTTTAATGCTATTCGTGTGGGGTAGCACTGTAATCGACTTCACAATATTGACTAATTTTCTTCTAAGAATTGGGCTTGAAATCCCACACTCTCAAGATGTGAAATTGCTTATGGTATGAAATAAAATCCCTCTGGGTTAAAGGAATTTTATAGTGTTATAAGATTATATTTCATTTCATAATGCCAGAAGATCCATAGAAAATATTCATTAACATTTAAGAAGTCTGACCTTTAAATTAGTCACATCAAATTCTAGGGCAAAACATTAAAATGAGCTCATGACCAACCTATTTCTGAAAAACATACATGCCATAGTCAAATTACAAAAGCTGCTAAATTAGGAATATCTGTAAAGATGAAGTTATATATTTATAGGGAAAACAAAAGAAATGAATTGCAAAGTTTTAAATTAAGGATTGAGAATATTTTTATTTTTATTTCTTGGACGTGGACATAACTATGATGCTCTTTAAGTTGTTTATCTAGTGGTGGTTGTGGCTATGAACTTGAACTTTCAGGCATGTTTTTCTCTCCTTTTCCTTGTTTCCAGAAGGAATTTTAAAATTGATACCTAATATTAAGAGTTGGGTATCTCATTAATATGAAGTTGATACATGAGTGAACTAACCTTGGCAGAAATCATAGATCTGACCACATCATTCCCTTGACTAAAAACCCTTTCAAGTTACATAAAAGGAAATTAATGAACTTGTTTTCTTCAGCCACGGATCCAGTCTCAGTGTTCTTATTTCCCTCCATTCTCCACCTCATTTTTGGAACTTTACGAATGTCACTTTCCACGTGTTAATCACATTGTTCCACGACAGTCTGCCTTGCTCATCCCCTCCTCTTCACTGCCAGAATCCTTCCCCAAAAGGACACGAGAATAGAGGAGTTAAGAGTGCACTGTGAAGTCCGGCACACAGATTCATTTTTAAGACTTGATACTACTGTAGGTCCTTGGAAAGTTATTTAACCTCTCTAAACTTCAGTTTCCTTCTCTGTAAAGTGAATTAAAACTAGTGCTTATCTTTAGATGGACTAGTGAATGTGAAGGGATTAGTAAGGTTTGGGTGCATAGTAAGGACTCAATAAGTGTTAGCTTTATATGAGGTATGATTAAAGAATACAATGAATGTTTAAATAAAGATTTTTACGAAAAGGAATGAGACCAAGAGATGGAGGGCAGTGAGAGAGAGGGGAAGGGAAGGAGATTAAAAAAAGAACTAAGTTGTGTTAGGGGCATGTACCAACTCCCCACAATGAATGTAATCATTATGTATAGACGTGTCCTAATAAAATAAAAATTAAAAACTGTGTTACAGTAAAACACACACTGATATTAGTCTCCTTCATTTGGAAATAATAAAACCCTAGTTCCATGCTCTAATAATTTCATATAAAAATATTACCATATACAGTCTTATTGAAAACTGATGCTTTTAAAACTAACAGAAGAGTTATTCACAAAAATTAACTTTCACTTTCCAAGTACCTTGGATTGCAATTTTCATTTGCTGAGACCTACAAGCCTGTTAAGTGTATGATGTGTAATACAAAATATGGATAATGTTTAAATTTTTAAAGTTTTTTCATGGATTGAGTGTGAACAGCTACTGTTTCCAATAGGACCCACTGAGGATAAGTGCTTCCTACACCACTCAACACTTTTTGACTGACCCTCCCTTTACATCCCAACTGGCCAGATGTCTCAGATCACTGTCCTCTGATGAATGAGTCCTTTTGTCCTATGATGTAGTTGTCTCAACTGGGCTGCCGCTCACAGTCTCATCTAACTTCCAAGGCCTCCTACCATTCTTCCCCTTGTCCTGCAGTTCTGGGCTTACTATTGCCTTCGGGATCCACTATTCTGTTTCCTAGATAACCTAGACCCCAGAGATGAAGAAAATAGTACTGGATCTCATATCTAGAATTGCCCACCTGACATCTTTCTCAACACTCTTCTTAGATCTAGTGCCTATATTCGCATACAACTATGATAGTCCTCTGGGATACTTTCCTTTCATTTTGGAAAAGAAAGCACTGCTCTTCTACAGGGAGTTTAGAGGTGCAAATGGACCCCCCGAGTAGGCACCATATTCTATCAAGAGGTAGCATACGCCTGTCATACAAACAAAAGGTGGACTGGCATGCTGGTGTGACTCTGGTATTGTGAAGTGACTCTCATCTCAGTAAATTCTGTAGAGAGGAAGGTGGTGGTCTTTACTTGGGGACACTTAAAATCATATATTCTTGGCGTCCTGTCTCTTCCGAACATTTAATACTATCTTACATTGTATTTTTTCATTATCCAGGTGTAGTATTATTTCAGAAGTCTTCCCTAAAGGCTAAGTTAGGCTAAGAATGTTCTTCCTCTTTGCTTCTGTACAGTTTTGATCTTTGCCTTTACCATGTATATTGAGCACTTCAGTACTGTGATCATTAATTGTGATAGGTCAACTTGATTTGAGTGAGAACCACCTAGAAGATTAGTAAATTCTGACTGTGTCTGTGGATGATTGACATGTAGACCAGCAACTGAGCATGGAGGACATGGGTGACACCAAGCAATAGGCTTGGAATAAAATAGCAGTAGGCTTGGAATAAAAAGGAAAGGAAGAAGGATGTGGAAGAGCTCCAGTCTCCACCATTGCCTTTGGGCAATGGGCTCCAGTTTCTTCAGTCTTTCAACACAAACTTGCACCAACGACTCTGCAGTGAGCTTCCAAAGGCCTCCGACCTTCAGTTGCTGCTGGATCCTCCAGCTCTCCAGCACACAGGTGACATTATGGACCCTTCTGCTTATGACCCCCCAGATGGCTGCTCTTACTCTTCTTCCTCTGCTCCTATAAGCTTACCTAAAATCTCTTTGTATAATTGTATTTATAGATAAAAATACATGTATATTTTATATTAATATATTATGCATATACTTTATATTTTTGGTCCTCTAGAAAACTCCAAACAAATATCTTCCCATTTTGTCTTGTGCTTGAGCCAGCGCTCCACCAGGACTGACAGAACCCGCGTGAGATTTAGCTCACTTTGTGCAGGTGTGAGTGGATGGAGCTTCCTTTTAGACCCATGTTTCTTACCTCTCATGTACCACTCCAGACTGCTCTGTGGCTGTGACAAGCAATGACTCCTAGAAGTTTCCAATGCTCATTTAACCTAAATTTTCCTAAAATGAATGCCAGTGGGCTCCACCCTTGACCAACGTGTAATAAGAACTTTTAAATAAATGTTTCCTCTTTGACAGTTCTGAAATTCATTTCATAAGGCTTTTCACTGGACACCAGGTTATTCATTACCCTAATCCTATGCTTCTACCACCCGGGGTCATATTTCCATATAAAATGCTATTATTCAGCCCTTAACCCAAGGCACACTTTTAGAGGAAACTTGGCTAAGGCAACGTTTTACATTGAAATAATTTGATTTTGCCACAGATTCCTACGATTACATTATAAACTGCTGTCATATCCTGGCACTGTCCTTGGCACATAGTGTGCACGCCATCAATCTTTGCTGAATTAGCATCATTCAGAACTTACTCTTTCAAAAAAACTGTTAAACAAATACTGTCTCCTCAAGACCTACTTGAAGACCAGGTTCAAACTTTCATTTTATAGTCACTAAAAATCTAAATGTTGGATTTAAATTTACATATTGAATGGAAACTATTTATTCAAAACTGCTAGAACTTTTCATGAATGAGAAAGTCTTAGCAGCTGTCAGAGTTCTGTTAATACAGATTTACCTTACTTAGTAAAATTTTTTGTTACTGTGTTCAGAGCATAGAATTCAACAGCTTAGGGAAGAAGAAATGGATTTGTTGTCTCTTAAGGGTTTTGGGTCTCAGGAGAGGAAAAACTTGCCTACATTAAATTTCTGGGGAGCAATGCAAATGAAGATATCAGAATGTATAAAAATATGCTATTAATTGAAAGCTGTGTATAAATTTTTCCCAAAGAAAGCCAAATTAGCCTGGCTTTGCCCACTTCATATTACAAATAGTACATTGGTCAATTGATCTACCTGATTACTGACACTCATATTAATGTTTATAGTAATAAACTGTGTGAAGCTTTCTCAAGTAATTCCTGAGCTAGAGATATGTTTTTCTAAAATGAAAACCTCTTCTCTTTAGCAACAAATGAAATAATCTTCTGGATTGGAAATAAATACATTAAGAACATGTCTCTGCATTTAGGCTTTTCTGTAGTCCTAGGTATGTTGAATACCAGACAACCTGATAAAATCTAAGGATGAGTCAGATCAAAGTCATCCGTGGCACACTTCCCCAATGCTTTGCTGCTTCTATAATGCACTGCACTTGGTATAAAGATAAAATAACTCCAAAAACATAAATACATGCACACTGAATACTTACAATGTACACCAGAAAAATATTCTAAAGGAGTCTAATCTGAGAGTATGGATTTTAATTGCACACTTCAGTATTTGTAAACTAAAGCTGTAGACTTAGTTGAGCAGCAGGGCACACTGTAGTTTTGGAGCTTGTGTTAAGTCTCAGAGAATTCTCAAAATGGGAAAGCTGTTCTGTATTATTGTAGAGAGGACGTACCATTGTCATGCAAACAAAGGGAAACCCAGTTGTAATTTAAAATGAGTTACATACTTGACAGCTTACTCCCTTGCCAGATTTTCCTATTCTTTCAATATAAAAATAAATAATGGATTTTGCCTAATTCATTTTTCCAAGTAAAACATTTATTTAAAGTCGTCTCATGATTAAAAATGCATATATTTTATTACATACAAAAAATTTTCATGTGATATTTTGTAGCTAATATAAAAGAATTAAATTTTAAATAAAGCAATTGAAGTATGATAATATAGTTTTAGGTTATATTTTGGTTGGTGTGCAAATATGTTAACCCAGCCTGTATTTATGGGTTTTGTGATTCAATGAGCAATTTGTATACAAGCACCACGCTTTTGTGCCAAGAGAATTCATTTTACTCCTTTGAATTGAGTCTTTCATATTTTTTGTAATACATTCAAAATTCTCTGGAAAAGATACAATGAAATCTTTTAATAAATCACCTCTGAAACTTCAAAATTCTTTTATTAAAGAGCAAAAAACACAATTAAACTGGAAACGCCAAGAATGAATAATGGATTATGAGTAAGGAAAAAATTAGCTGTTAAAAACGTGGTGTCCAATGAAGATACTTTAGTAAACTAACAACTGTTTTCTCCAGTTTACTTCCTTTGGATAGAGCTATATTTGAGAAAAGCAAGAAAGAAGAATATTATTTTTCTAAATAATCCTAATTTATAGAAACACATTAATTATTTTGAATTTATAAATGTTTCACAGAGCCAATCTGTATATTCAGTAATTTATACACATCTTACACTAGATATAATATAAACAGCATATGTCATGGCTCCAGGGGATAATAGAATCATTTTAAATGATACATTTACATTATTGAGTTAGGAATGTAAGGACAGTGTTACTAAAATTCTGACACGTATTTTATTTACCTCTAGCATTATTTAAACATTACTATGTGCTCCAACCATGAGACTGGAAATACTAACTGTATTCAATTACCTCACTTATAAAGCTTGCCAAAAGTGCACACAATAACATGTTGAATTCATCATGTTTTGCTAATTAATAAAAGGAAATTTCACAAACAAGAACTACAAAGTGCTTTAAGGCGGAAGTATGCATCTGAAAAAGATCCCATTTAAATTTCCAAAGGTATTTAAAATTTATTTAAGGAAAAATTCAGTGCTGTTCAGAAATGCGTATTTGTGACAAATCTAATTTACTGTGATTATATAACATTTTAAGAGGTATGTATCTTTGCTTTTGTCCTTTATCTTTATTTAAAACAGTTTAAAAGCTGAGACTGTAAAACACTTTAAACCAAATACTATAAACAAGCACACATAGACCAAATTTCACTGGGAAGAGATTTATTCATAGTACTTACATATTCAGAATTTATTTTGGTAGTGAAAGACACAGTCAGAAGAACTAGCTCAGATACTGACTTGTAGGTATTACAATTTCAGTCACAACGTCTTTTGTCAAAATTCTGGGTCAGCCACCAACAGTTGTATGGAATTGAGCAAGTTACTCAGCTTTACCTGCCTCAGTTTCCTAGTCTGTAAACATAGGGATCCAAAAACTGGGGGGAATTCAGAAGTCATCACCTATAATGTGCCCGATATATACAGTACTCAGCCATTTCCACATCCACGCTTCATGCTTTCCAAGATTAGCAGGGACAGAAGTCTTCGCTGTTTCCTGTATAAAACTACAATCAGCAATGAAGGCTTAAGCTTGGGAATGTTCTCATTCTACTAATGCTACTTTTCATACTACTTATTAAAGGCCTGGATTCTGTATTATTTGTAAGTCTTGTTTCAAAAACCAAAACAAATAAAATCAAAGTATTGATGCCAGGAGACGTCCTGTACAAGTAGTGACAAATTTTACAGAGAGGAGCTACCTCTTGATTTTCTTAAATTTTTGAGATCAACAGCACCAGGGATAAGGACGAGTATGAAATAAGAACCATTAATAAAGTATATAAAATACAGAAATAGAGACCTAATATAATTGCATACACTTTTCTCTCCTCAAGGAATCTCAAGAAATAGAGAACTGCATGGTGGTTATTATTAATTTTAAGTCAGCTCAGATATGTGAGTAGATCCTCAGTTACTACTTAGGATACAAAGGGAGATTTCATGACCTGTATGAAGAATCATGTTCTGCCCACAATTATGGGGATTCAGTTTCCATCTGCCTATCTAAAGCTTTAGACATTTTATTTGTCATTATTTCTATGCCCACCACTGTCAAGGATACTACTGTGGAGACAAAACCAATAGAAGATATTATCTTTGTCGCTGAGGGGCTTACAAGTTTAGTTCAATAGGTAACCCCTACATACACCAAAAAACGAGAAAGCAAAGTAAAATATACAATCGTGTGATAAATGACATGGAAAAACACCACGTGGAATGCTGGAGTATAAAGATTCCTTGCAGATAAAAACCAAAATGAGCTATTACCCCATCCCAGTAGGAATGACTGTTATCAAAAAGACTAAAAATAAGAAAAGCTGGGGAGGACATGGGAAAAAGGGACTTGTACACTATTGGTGGGAATGTGAATTAGTGTAGCCACTATGGAAAACATGGAAGTTCCCCCAAAATATGAAACTAGAACTATCATCTGATCCAGTGACCCCATTCATTAATGGGTATGTACGCAAAGGAAATGAAATCAGTGTGTCAAAGAGACATCTGCACACTCACGTGCACTGCAGCATTGTTCACAATAGCTAAAGCATGGGAACAACCTCACTGCTTATCAAAAGACAAATGGATAAGGAAAATTTGGTACCTCTACACTGTGGAACACCATTCAGTCACAAGAAAGAATGAAATCCTCTCATCTGCGGCACCATAGATGGAACTGGAGATCACTATATTAAGTGAAATAAGCCAGACTCAGAAAGACAAGTACCACATGATCTCACCTATATGTGGAGCTTTCAAATTTGCTCTCGTGGAAGTTGAGAGCAGAATAGTGGTTACCAGAGGCCCGAGAGAGTGTGTAGGGAAAGAGGAAAGACACAGCAGTGGGAACCGAGTTATAGCGAGAGAGAAGCAGAAAGTTCTGATGGTCTCTTACAGATTAGGGTGATTATAGATAACAATAGTGTGCTATTGCAAAAGGCTAGCAGAAAGGATTTTGAAAAATGTCACCGGAAAGAAATAATAGCTTAGGGATTTAGCTCAGTGGTAGAGCACTTGCCTAGCAAGTAAGCGCAAGGCCCTGAGTTCCATCCCCAGCACCCAAAAAACAAACAAAAATAAATGATAAGCACCTGAGGAAATAGGTTTAACTTGATTTAAACATCATGTAATGACTGAATATGTCAAAACATTATGTGGTACTCCTTTGATATATATAATTTCATGTGTTTCTGTATCAGTTAAAGTAAATTTAAAAAGAAAAGAATTCTGAACCTTAAGTTTCTCCTCATCTGTAGGATATGGATATTACTGCTCATCTAGTAAGGTAGGGCTGTCATGAAGAGCAAATGGTCTAATAATGGTATAATATGTTCTGACTAAGAGACAGGAACACTGCATTTCTTTAATAAATGTAGTTGAAATATAGAATCCAGACTTGGTGTAATTGTGTGTGTGTGTGTGTGTGTGTGTGTGTATGTGCGTGTACCTGTGTTTCATACAGGGGGCTGAACCCAGGGCCTTTGCACTGAGGTCTATCCCCAGCTTTTATTTAATTTATTAATGTATTAATTAATTAACTGATTGATTAATTTAGAGATGGAGTGTTGCTAAATCTGCAAGTTTTCCAGGCTGGGCTCGAATATGCAGTCCTGCTGCCTCAGCCTCCTACAGTTCCAGGATGTAGGCATGTGCCGCCACACTGGGCTACTCAATGTAATTTAGTAATATTTCTCCCGAACCTTTATATGGGCATCTTCAATTGTATGTAGATGTAGGCTATTGTGGATACAGTGATGAACAAAAGAAAAGTGAGTTCTACTTTTAAAGAGCTTAGAATCTAGTCTGGAAAGAGAGAAGTAATTATAGGAATAAAAAATATCCTGCAGTGATATGTTAATAGTAAAACAAGCAGGGTGGTGTGGAGAGAGAGGGTTGCTTTAGATTGAGTGGTCAAGAAAACTTCGCAAAGGAATGACATGAAAGTTGAAAAATGAATGATAAGAAGGAGCCAGCTGCATTCTGATCACATGAGACCATCAAAGGACGAATTTAAGAACTTCCAGAAGCCCCTGAGGACTAGGCATTGATTACCCACATCTGCTTCAAGACCGCTGATGCTGGCTCCTCCAACAATAGACACCCAGCCCAGGAGCGCAGGAAACCCGAACGGTCCCTCGGGAAATCCCGTTTTCCTCCAGCGTGTGGAGATCCACTGTGTGTATGCTTTACACGATGTAATTATGGCAACCTGCTTGTTTTTTTCATTTAAGATGATTATTCCTTGCAGTTGACCCACCATAAAGATGACACTTTTCAGAATGTTAAGTTCCGTTGACAATCATATTTTTATTCTTCTCAAGTGGTAGCATATTGCCTGAAGGTTTGCAAACACAGTTCCCGTAACTTCGCGATGCCGCTCTTTCCCTTTTCGTGCGTTCCCCATGGCACAGTAATAGTTGTATGAGACGCTGCCTGAGAAAAGCAGTTCTTTCTGTGGCCTGCAGCTGGTTTGGGGGACGAAGACGTTGAAAGATAAGGGCTGAGATACACGTTATTACTCAACAAGGTGGCTGTATTTCCATGGTGGATGAGCACAAATGCACGTTGACCTTACAGAGTTCTCCCAGGTTTTTTGTTTTGTTTTGTTTTGTTTTTGAGACAGGGTCTTGCTGTGTAGTCCAGAGCTGGCCTTAAATTCACTATGGAGCCCAGGCTGGCCTCGAAATTGTGGCAATCCTCCTGCCTCAGCCTCCGGAGTGCTGAGATTATAGGCATGCACCACCAAGCCGGGCCCTCTCCCAGATTTTGGTAGCATAGTTTTGCAGATGTGACAAAGAGTTTCTAGGTTTGCTAGTAACCTCTTCTGCATTAATGAAATACACAGAATACAGAAATAATATACAATTAACTGATTTAAAGAAATTGATGAATAGCTCCCTTTTATAAGCTTAAATTCATTGTTAAATAATAATAATAATAATACATAAATCTAAAAACATCTGAACTGGATTGTTGGAAGGTAGCTAGCCAACAGGCTTAAGTAGGTTTATCATCACTCAACAAATTATTAATATTGTTGTCCTTCAAATAAAGTATTAAGATATGCCTTGATATCGCCTTCTGGATATAACTGAAGACTTGTAACACAAAAAAGGTAATATGAATAGTGTTTTCTACGCCCTTTGGGGAAACTTGATCATAACCCTTATGCAGCACTATTGCTGACACAAAGCAAATTCTAATTTCCACAGTTCCAGACCAATTTCGTCACTGACTTGCAGAGTTGCTTTGCCACTGGGCCCTAGATACCAGAGAAGACAACTCAGAGCGTTTCGAGAACATGCTGTACTTTCCTTGATGACACAAATACTTCACTGTGAAAAGATCAGGGAGTCCCTTGAAGAGTCCCCCTGTTGAAGTAGAAGATGAACTTCTGCAATTACCTAAATTCAGGTAGTTCACGGATGAAGACACCCATATGTACTGTATTACTGGATTACAGCCCTGGAGAAACGTGGTGTGTTTGCCTGGCAGGTCTAATTTCAGAGGACTTGTGCCTCTTGAATTCCTGTGTTCATGTAACATAAGGACTTGGGAAGAGACTAGTCCAAATATATGTTGACATCAATAAATAATCATCAGTAGGAGATTTCTAATCTTGGGCTTCTCATTACTAACAATGTTTAATATTGTTAAATATTGAAATGTTAAATTGTTCAATATTGAAATGTTTAATATTTAAATCTTCATTTTTAGATTTGTGTTCATATAGTGCTTAAGAGAACTGACAATAGTCTTGTGTTAAAATTCCAGTTCTGACAGTTATTAGTGGGATGACACTGGATAGGTTCTCAAATGTTTCTAAATATGGTTCATTTACAAGCTAAAAAGAAAAATGCCTATCTTAAAATAATAAAATGTATCTAAGGTACTTGACACAATCCCAAGTAAGTTAAGTGTTCAGTAAATGG
Source organism: Hystrix cristata (assembly GCA_004026905.1). Classification (NCBI taxonomy): domain Eukaryota; kingdom Metazoa; phylum Chordata; class Mammalia; order Rodentia; family Hystricidae; genus Hystrix; species Hystrix cristata. The sequence continues at coordinate 12,966 of PVJO010023980.1, forward strand.
TATTCATCAAATGATTCTTGGCCAAGGTTTTAGACTACTGCTTGATTTAATTCACATATAGCAGCCTCTCATCGGACATTTCTCCTTTGAAATTATTTCCAAGACTCCTTTGCTCCTTCTCTGCCTCTCTCTCTGCACACACACTTTCTAGTTTTACATTCTGGCTTTCATCATGATAGTATCCGTGTAAGAGCTTCCTGATATTGCCTCTGCTTTTCCACTTTTCCCTCGGAGTTTGCATTTATATTTTAAAAACTCACTAACTATTCTTTGATTGCCAAACAAGCTCACCATTTTTATGCTGCTGTCTTAGTATCTTCCATGATAGAATCATGCTTTCCTACGGCCAGTGTTCAGCCACAGTCAGTTGTACACTTTGTAATTGCACAGTCAGTTGTAGACTTTGTCACCTGTTTCTGCAGCCTCATTTTGAGCCTCTTTTTTTGATTAGGCTTCCTTTTCCTGGCTTCAGCCACATCATACTCTACTGCAGAGAATGCTGCTATAGACGATTCCTACTCTTAGAACTCCCTCCAGCATTCCATGACTATTCTTTCTTACTTTGAATCCTTACTTGTATTACTAATTGGGAAATGTTACCTTTCAAATTTATTTGTGCCACTCTTGCCAGTTGGGTTAGCCAAAGTCAATTTTACAGTGAAGTTCAGTATGTGTATTAAGAATTTATTGTCTGTAGAAGGTAGGAGAAAGAAACAGCATCTGTCCAAGGGAAGTTAAAGTTCAAAGCAGGAGCAACGATATCAGCTGATCCCATGGAGAGGTCTGGAACTAGAATGACCCATTGTAGTTGTCCAAAATTAGGCTAGGGTTGGGGTTTAGGGTTATAATCTTGCTTCATGTTAGCAGTTAATATGGGTGCCTCTTCGAAGGGTGTGAACTTGATCAAGGGGGCTCTTTACAACTGAGGTGACTCCTCTCTCTTTGAAAAGGCAAATGGGTGAAGGTTGTTTGTTCATAGCACTCTCAGTAGTTACAACAAATTTTGTATTGAGGAGGAGCCATGGAGGGCATTTCTTTGTCTATCACAGGCCAGTCTCACAGAACTAGCTAATTGAGCTTAAAAAAAAAAATCACAACCTTATTGTTTTGTATTATCTACTGTACAGAAGCAATTTACAGTGTTAAAGACAGCTCTCCATGTTGCATGCTGGACAGCAGAGAACTCTGATCGTCAACAATCTGCATATGGAACATGAACAGACAGTAATTTTTTAATCCAGAAATTGAGCTTCTTTGTATCTTATATACTGGAGGAGGAAGCAGCAAGGTTATCGCTATATAGTAAAGGCCTTCTGTCCATAGCCATGTATTTTAATCTTTATTTAAATGCCAACAAACCAAACAAAATTTAGGGACAGAAGTTGGAAGCACATTTTTTTCTTGTGAACTTTACCTCTGCTCTCACAGACCCCACATAAGAAAACTTACCACCACAAAACATCGCACCATCACATCTCTCCCTGCCGAATACTGCTGCTAATAACAATTTCAAATAGCTTTTCGAGAGCCTTAACCTTTTCAAGGGTCCTCGTCACACTGATTTCTCAACAGTTTGAATCTCTGTATTCTCTCAGAGTTCTAGTATCTGATGGTGACATTTTCTGTCAGATAATTAAGTGTATTTCTCTGAAGCTGAATTCATGCATAGAAATATCAGTCTGCAACTAAAAAAGCTCTCTGTTCACTCATTTTAACATTTCTTCCAAAATACATTTTCGAGTGCTTTAAAGAAAAGAAACCCCACACATCTTATATTAGGTTTCTTATTCTATAACAAACAGTACACGATGGCTACAGTTGATGCTGGTGACTTACAATGCTTTTTCACCAAGACCTTCTCAATTTGACATATTCAATGCGTATCTGTTTACCACAGACACTGTGCTTGGCACACTGGCACATACCCAGAGGGACATGACACAGAGCCGGGGTATTTATTGAACTGATTTGTGGAAGCAGTTTGGAGTTTGAAGAGAAGATATGCCTCAAATAGATATTAATTAAGTGAAAACGCTATTCCTGTTGCCCAAGGATTTGGGAAAGCATGCATTCTGCAGTTAGTATCAATGCTTAGCTTTAAAGATTAGTGATAATAGTTGAACAGATAAAAAAAATTTGGTTTATATACACACTGGAATTTTACTCAGGCATAAAAAAGAATGAATTCACATCATTTGTGGGAAATGGGTGGATCTTGAGATCATAATATTAAGTGATATAAGGCAGACATAGAAGGTTAAGTAGCCTATGGTTTCTTTTATATAAGAAATCCAAAATATAAATAAATTAAAGAGTAAAATTAAGGTGAGACAGTAGGTAATAGGGAGTCAGATTATTTTGGAGATAGGAAACAGGATGAGGAGAAGGGGCAGGACAGAGGGAAAAGGAGATAAAAATGATGAAGATATTGGATGTGTATGTACCAATTCCTGAAAACAAATGTGATTATTGTGTATCACAAACATATACAAATACGATAAAAATAGATAAATAAAGAAAAATAATAAAAGACTGGGTGGTGATACATTTAAGTTTATATGTGTTTATTTAAATTTCACAGGCACATAATGTTCATTATTATAAATGATGAAGATGTGATGTGTACAGATTCCAATTCCCCAAGATGAATGCAATTATTCTGTATTGTAAAATATACTAATAATAAAACATTTAAAAAGATGGCATTCTCTTAAAATTACAAATGAGAAAATGGAGATGTTGAAAGGTCATGTAGAAATTCATTGTCAAGTAACAAGTTACCTGTGAAGCTTGGACAAGGAACTAGATCTCCAGCTTCATTTTCAATGGGCTTCAGCAGCTTTTAAATGCAAAATCAGCCAATATTCTTCTTACTTCTGAATAATAATATCTGGTGAATCATCTCAGAAGAGGAGCATTTTCATAAATCTCACCTGAATGAACTATTGTTTAAATGCTTTAGTTATTGGCAATGGGCCTGAACAGAAGTGCTGACATATGGGAATAGGAAACCTTTTTGCTCCTTGCAGAAAACATGTATTTTTTCCTGGTAGCAGCATATCTTTAAGGTAGCTGCTGATGGAGTTAATAAGCTTGGAAGGAAGAATCTAGAAAAGTAGCAAATAGAGGTGCGAAATCCAGCTGCTTCTGATGTAAAATAAGACCCATAGGTACCAAAGAGCCCTGAACCAAGAGCACACTGTGACTCACATCACAGCATTTACTAAAACCCAGCTGACAGGTTACCCCGGAGGGCAGGTGAAGCACGCCAGTTCGACTTGCGCAGTTTTCAGTGTGACTTTTTTCTCATCTTAAAGTAAAAGAGGAAAAAGTCATCCAGTTCACAGAAAAACTTTCTAGCCATATTTTTGGTACTTCTACATGAAAAAGTATCAAAGTCAAATTTAAATAAATGTCTCCATGAACACTGCATAGAAGAAGTATATGACAAAGGAACCAGAACAGGAATTTAGAAAAAATTGTGTATGTAAATCTTTGGGGATACAAAGTAACCCCACACATATTTCTCCAAGGAAAACTTGCAAGTTCAATTTTAAGATAAAGTGTGAGGTAACAAAGGTGATTTCGCTTAAGAAAGTAAGATTTATATAGAAGATAGAAGTAAAGGAACAATTTAATTGGAGGAACACAGAGCTAAGGCTGACAACAGCTTTCAAACTGGTTGAATATTTTTCAAATAATAATAATAATTCATTTTCTGTTTTTCTGAATCAAGGATAAGGTATACTTTTTTTTTTTTTTAGGGTCCTGGGATCAAACCTGGGGGCAGACACTCTTCCCCTGAGCCACATTCCCAGCCCAACGTACCCATTTTTAATGACTGAATATTTCGGCAGGATGCGACCTTGCTTGAGAATAGGATGTAATCAAATTAAAATGTGATGATTAGGATGAGCCCTAAAGCAAAGATCAGTGTCCTTTAAAGAAAAGGAGGCTCTAGACACACTCAGAAAACTGAGCACCACGTGATGGGAACACACAGATGCAGACACCCTCACGCTCACATTCACACGGAAGACGATACAGAGACATTTGGTTGTTTATAGGGATAGGGAAGCTGTGTGAAGATGCAGGCAGAGGTTAGGATTGTGTTTCAAGGAGCCCTGGCTACATGAGGTGGGAAGAAGAAAGGAAAGATCCTCCTCCAGCAGGTTTATAAAAATTATGGCTTGACCAAAATCTTGACTTTGAACTCTTAGTTTGCAGAACTATGAAATATTAATCTGTTGTTTAGTCACTCATTTTGTAGTAACTGGTTATAGTAGACCTAGAAAAGTACAGCGAGGAGTGAGACAATTTCCTTACTCTGAGAAACAGAAATCCTAACAGATAAATCTGAATGGTGTAATCGCTGTTCAGTGTACCCATAATGCCTCACGGTCTCCTCAAACTTCTCCCTCTGTGTGCAGAATCCTACTTTTCCTTCAAATTTACCTCAGATGATGTTTTCTTTGTGTAGTGTCTGTTTCCTAGTCCTACATGTCACATAATTGAAAGATTGCTTTATTAAAATAGTAAATATGCCCTGAAAAGTGAAGACGGTTTTTATGTTTTTTCCTTAAATATTTTCTCAGAGCCATACTTAGTGTCCACAATAAAGTTTGGTCCAATCTGTTGGCCAACAAATGAAAGAATGAGTAGTAGAAGGAATATTTAAACATAGGTCACATTTAATGAAATGGAATGCTCTTGTACGTTGTATGAAATACACCTTATAATGGACAAACTACAGGCATAAATTTTGTACAGTTATGTTCAGCATGATAAGTGCTACATTCACATACGTAGAAGACACCTTAGGAACATAGAGGTTGCAATAATTAAATTTAACTAGAGAGGCCAAGGAAGAAGGCTTACAATGTCTCTGAAGCTCTGTACTGAACGTTATTATAAAATGCTACCCGAGTGACCTAAATCATATCATCCCAGAATTTCCTTCCTAGTTCAGTGGAAGTACATTTTTGTTACTATTTCAACTGTGACTTTTGGAGCTAATAACACAGAAAACTCTGTAGCCAAAAGAATATTTCGATCTCACTTTTCTTTGCCAATCTCAATTTACTCATCCACATTTTGAAATTTTTCACTTGCATTTAAAGAAACATGAACTTCATTGTGCCGCAGATGGATAATATGGTGATTTCAAAGGTGCTTCACTACTTTACACAACTGACATTTGCAGTGAGCCGTAACTGCCAAACCTTCACCTGACCCAAAAGACTGAGACAGTGATTTTATGTAACCACCAATAGACACTTGTTTTCAATTTTACTTTCTAAATCATAGGGAATTTCTTTACTTACAGTAAAATAGAATCCCATTTTATTTTCTATTTTATTTTAATGTTGTTTCCAGTTTTAGTGAGTTATAATTGACGAATAAAAATACATGCAATCCAAAAGAAGTAAGAAATTTGCATAACACAATAACAAAAATAACTCAGTTAAAATGGACAAGAGACATTTTTCCACATGGCCAGCAGGTACATGAAAAGAGCCCCCTTTTAAATACATGTTCTGTTGGGTCAATATTTAAACTCAAAATTTTACTCGTTCCAGTTTTCATTTTATAACAAAATGCCTAGAATACTAACTAGTTCTTTCAGTTACTTTCTCTTCATAGCATCCAGCAAAGTCATTGATAGCCACCAAGATAATCTGGATCTTTCGTTTTACTGTCCGTGCTTGAGCTTTGGGTAGGATGTAACGAACATCTTTCTCCTCTCAAGTCTTCCTCCTTCCTACTGAGTTCACATAGTCCTTCCTATACTTGGTGAGCTCTATTTGCTCACTTTTGAAGTGAGCAGGTCACTTCATTGGTCACTGATCCCACTTGCGAGAAGCAAACGGCCCACAGTCCTCACTTTAGAGTTCCATGTTTCTATCTACTTCTGTCCCTGGAAGAAGATATACACCATAGACATAATCCGAGAAGGTAAGAACGATCGTGCGGTAACTGCATCAAGGCCGCTAAAGCCAGCACAGATGACTCGACAGCACATGCAGTGTGCGCAAGCCCGCGGTGACGGACACCTGCTTTCCTGCAGGGCTGCCCGCCCCTCTCGATGCTAAGCAGCTCATAATCTTCTGAATCCTCCAAATGCTTCTGAATTTTTGAGCTCTAGTAACGCTTTGCTATTTGAGTTTCCCTACATTAATTTAAATAGCAATTATATTCCAATTCCTGCTTATATGCTATTTTATAAGCACTCTTTTTCTCATCTTTTTCTGTAATGTTAAAGTGAATTTTAATTTAGAAATTAGTAACTGACAGGAGTGGATGGAGGAACAAACACAGGAAAGAGAAAACTGGCCCAGATGTATGACAGGTGGCAGGCGAAAGCCAGAGTGATATTGAAGAGAGGAGACGGATAATCCACAGAGATAAAGACGTTTCAGAATAAGAGAAAATTTAGTCTTTGAAAGCCTTTCCAGGAAAAATTATAAACAATATCTTCCTGATACAGAATTTACAAATTGTTCTGCATGATTATCTCACTGGTATTAAAAATAACACTGTAAGATGATCATTATTCTCACTTAAAAATGAAGAAACCAAGGACAAGAAAAACTAAGTGGCTTGCCAAAATTCACCAGACCAAAATATGTCAAAGGATAATAATTCAAATCATCTGACTTCAAGGACATGTTTACACTGCTACACCCTAATGATGAAACAAGGGTCATGTGATCATTTCTAAAATCATGAAATTGGAGTGGAAAAATACATTCTGGCTTCTCATAACTTCCAGTGGTGACTTTAAGGTTCACAGCTGAATGTCATCCACTCATCAACGCTACATAAATGTCGAATGTCAGCAGTTAAAGGGTTGCTAAGTGGGCACAATAAATGAGAAATTCCCGTAGCTCTCAGTGTTTGAGGATACTCTATTGAGCTGGTTACATATATCCAAACTGCCATGATTGTGTTTTAACAAAACTTTTTCGCAGTGCTGGGCATTGAACCCAAAGTGTTTACACTGAGCTGTGTCCTTAGCTTTGTCTTATTTTTTACTTTGAGTCGGTTTCACTAGGTTACTAAATTGTCAGGCTGGGCTCAGACTTGTGATCTTTCTGCCTCTGCATCCCAGAGTGCTGGGACTGCGGGTGTGTGGCACCACTCTCAGCTTAACAAAACTCTTAGAGAAGAGGCAGTCATGGCAAAGAGGAAAGACTGGCACCCGGAGTAGTTGGACAGTGCACTCTCAAGCAATCGATATTGTGCTATTTATCGTATACAATATTTTCATGCATGTCTTTATGTATGCTGGTGGATAATGTATATGTGGAATTGAAGGACTCGCTATTCTCAAAAATTCTTGATATTATAGAGGAGTCTCTGAGTTGGAAATTATAGAAGAGAAAGAATATAGCTTAGAAATATTGCTCCCATCAAAAGCATATTTTTTAAAAATGCTTTAACTATGGGAAATGATTTTCCTATACTGAGTTTAAAAATTTACCTTTGTATAATCCATTTGTTCCGATTTGGCCCTAGAGAACTAAGTATTCTATAGACAGATAGTCACATTTTTGGAGATTGTTGTCATTCATTTTCCTTCATAAGCTTTGACTTCTTCAGGGAAAATATTCATGGTTTCTTTCAGCCATTCCATACATGAGATTATTACCCCTGCATTTGTGTGCTCGATGTTGTTGAAGCTCCCCCTCAAACATGGCATTTATCTAAAAAGTAATAGTGTAGATGTGTTCATTTAATGCATTGTTCAGTAGCATCAAGTCTTGCCTTGCTTAAAAGGCTTTAGTTCTTGGGTAGTTAAGTCTTGGTGTTGATGCTTATTTGATTTAGTCTTAAACCATATAACTGTAGTCGATGACCTGTTAAGTCATTCTATCCTTATATAACAACTTTGAACTCAAAGTCACTTTTAATTTAATATTTATTAATTCTCATCTTTTTAATCTCAACACATTACTTTACTCTGCCCGGATTTTATAAGATTTTAATTCTCTTAGGAATTGGCTTCCCTGCTCTCTCTCATGTCACTGTCAGACTGACAAGAACATATTCTCTAACTTCGGTTGTCTTCTGTGGCACATGGCAGAACCCATGTGAAGTCTTTCCTGGACTTTCTCCAAGTAATAAACATATAAGGCTGCAAGCAATATGTGAATCAAAGCTCTCTTACTGTTTAGGTATCGTCAAATCCACCTAATGATACTGTCTTCTGGTCCAAATTCTCCATAAATTTTACAGGAATAACTTGTCAGTGTCTCCATTTTTCTAATACAACCAATCTCCTTTTCGAAAATGTAATAATGTAGTTGTCATTTTTATTAAAACATAGCATTTTTCTCCAAGAATACATTTTTTTCACTAGAAAGTACAGTTCTTGACCTTAGCAGTTTGTGTGATCATGTGACTGCATTCCAATCAATCAAATAGTAGTACAAGTAATCAGTGTCTTTCCCTTCTCTGCCACTACCTAGGAGTCAGCAACAAATGAAGCAAGGCGTCTTGGACCTGCTGGGACAATATGTTAACACATGCAATATTTCCATGCCAGCCCCTCACCATGCATATTTTTAGATTATTTTAGTACAGCAGATAGGGAAGAAGAATTATCAAATATCAAATTATCAAAAGAATTATCAAATCAAAGAATCACAGACATACTATTCCTTCATCTTCCAATTTATTAATCATATCACACAAGAATAATTTATGCTAACAGGTATTTTTTTACATGTGAAAACTTCAGCAAGAGCTGCCTATCAGTCATTCCTAACTTGATATCTATTAATGTGAACACGTTGTTGACATTGGTGGAGTTCAGAGAATAATAAGAATTTGGAAGACAGATGTGTTAGGTAACACCAGAGATTTAGTTTTGGACTATAGAGAACTTGAGTAAAAGTGGCCTTAGGTAGAGTTGGGGGACTGGACAGCTATAAATAAGGCTACTGTCAGGGCCTTATGTGACTGAAGGTTTGCAAAGCAAGTGTCCAGCAAAACACACAGGTGCAAGATGAGAAGATCACTTTGATACAATTATAATTTCCATCCGAGATCCACTCATATTCATTGTAACCTTAGAATTCATCCACTTGTAGGGATTGGCAGGTCACTGGGTCTTATTTTTGCTTTTTATAGTACATCGAATAGTGTCTAATTAAAGTCATAAGGGAAATCTTGTGGGTTAGAAACTTTAGTCCACCCCAGATCAGCCTAAACCCTTTGTTTAGGAGACATGTGCTTCTATATATTTCAACCAGTGTTATGGTTTGTGTCTAGATGTCCCCCCAAAGCCTCATGTGGTAAGAGATAGCTGGATCTAGAGTGTGTGATTGCTAAATTGATCCATTGATCGGTTTGGCATGGTTCTGCTGGGATCAAGAATGTGAGACTGAGATTGAGGGTGGGAGTGCGGGCCGCCCTGGGGGCAGGTAGCCTAGATAAAAGATACAGGAAGAAAACTAGCTGCTTGTTTGCATTGCTTATTTGCATACATTCCTTGCATTTTCCTCACTTTGCTTTGTGGCCGGTGGGTCCTCTGCCGGTCTGCCACGCTGGCCCGCCCTGCCTTGGACCCAGCGGACTATAGACTGAAACCTCTGCAGACTGTGAGCTAATAAACCTTTCTTCCCCTAACTTTGGGTGTCTAGTATTCTGTCCCAACAACGAGAGAAAAGTAACTAAAACAACCAGCTTCTGCAGCTTGAATGTAAACAAGGGTAAGGAGAGGGGGGAGAGAAAACAGAAGTAACAACAAAAACAATGAGCAGAAGGAAGAGATGCCTACCAGAAACCCACTGTTAGAGGGAAATTTATGTTTTCTTCTTTATTTTACTCCTCATCTTAAATCCACTTCTCCCTGTCCTCTGCCTTAATAGAGACGACCATTTCAGTTTGCCCTTTTTAGGGGCCAAAGAAATTTATGCTGATGAATATTAAGTAAAAAATGTATTGCTTGGACTGTTTGAAGTTATTTCATGGCACTTCTGACACTGAATTCTATTTTTCAATGGAAATAGGATTCATAGTTGTGCAACTGGAATAAGCAAACAGGTAATGTTATTCCATCCTTAGAGTGATGCGTAATTCATCACCATGACAAAAGTTTTCAGTGTTAACATATCACCACCATTTTGAAAGAATGAAGCTGGAGGGTTGAACTATGTACAAGCAAAACAAATTTTAACTGACGGGGAGGGCGTTTTCTCTCTTTCCTGAAAGCATCTGCCGTGAAAGAAACGTGCCAAAAACGTTACTGCCAGATTCTGCTGGACATGGGCTCTGACCGTTTCTAAATGACAGAAAATCAGCTGCAGGATTTAGGCTCTAAGTAATCATTAACCGCGGGCCCCCACATCGACTGGGTGGAAAATACAATGTTCTTAATCTGCTTGATCTTAACGGTCAAGCTGTGCCACATGCTGCCTGCCCCGAGGATTCAATAGCAGCCACAATGACCACCATGATAAGACTTCACCCTTAAAGATAACACACTCCTTTCCCAGTGGTGAGAAGTAGTGGCAGCTATGAGGCTATTGCCCATGTCAGACTTAAGAAATCAATAGTACCTTTTCCATTCATGGAAACCATGGGAAAACACTAAAATGTTAGCTTTAGAGTACAGAAGAAATGATGGTGCCAGGGTGAATTGGCACAGAAGTAATGGTTTTGTTTTTTATTCTAATTGAATTCTATCTTTTGGATATATTCATATATTCTCGCTAGGTTAAAATGTTTCTCAAATTCCTCTTGATACACTACATTCTTCAAACATGTATTAAAATAACATTATGCAGAGATCAGAATATACTCAAAATTTCTATTTCAATAGCTATTGCTCTCAAAGTACGTAAGAGCTTTTGTTGGAATACAAATATCTATCGTTAAAAATACAATGAATTAGGATATTTGATTTTCAGTCTGGGATGTAAGGAATTTAGATGTCACCACCTCATCATAACAAGTTAAAAGCTGAACTAACTGCAAAATTAATAACTCTTCTTAGGTCTATCAGAAAAGTAAAGATACCAGACAAGCCTTTTCTCTCCTAAAATGGAGACACAGACGGGTGGATACAGAGAATCATAGTTTGCCAATGCAGAAATCCTTGAATAGAAACCTGTACGGAACTGATGTAATTATACTCTTTGATATTTACCCAAATGAATTGCAAACCTATATCCATACACGAAACTGTACATATTTACAGCAGTTTTATTCTAATGGCCAAATCTTGGGAGCAAGCAAAATGGCCTTCAGTCGACGAGCAGTTGATTAAGCCTTGGTACATGCCAATAATGGAATATTATTCAATGCTGAAAAGAAATGAGATATCAGGCCATGAAAAGAGATAGAAGAAACCTAAATCATTACGTTTAAAAAAGCTCACTTGAAAAAGCCACACACGGAGGGACGCTGTGTGAAGTTCTAGAAAGGGTGACAGTATAAAAACAATAAAAAGACCAGTATTTGCCAGGGGTTAGGAACAAGGAAAAGATGAATAGGCGGAGCACAGATGACCTTTAGTGTAGTGAAACTGTTCTGCATCACGGTACAACGGTATATATACTGTCATTACACATTTGTTAAAACTGTAGACTGCACTATAAAGAGTGAACCCTAATCTAAACTACTGGCTTTGGGTGATAATGTGTCAATGATAACAACAAATGCACCATTTTAATGCAGAATGTCCTTATGGAGATATTGTATATGTATGTGGCAAAAACGTGTATCGAAATCCTATGTACTTTCCTCTCAGTTTTGTTGTGAATATAAAACAGCTCTAAAAAGTAAAGTTTATCAACTAAAAAAAAGGATGTAATAAATCTTGCATTCTTCAGGTAGCTTAGAGTCACAGATTAATTACAAAAACACCTAGTATCAGTCTCTACCCGTTTTGATTCACTCATCTGCTGAGAAATCAGCTAGAAGTGCAGAAGGAGAAGATGAGGCACCCTGGGGCTCATGGAGTTGCCTAATGGACCAGAAACAAGAAAACAAGGGAAAAACATCTCCTAGAAGGATCCACAATGATTTCTTCAGGTAATTTGTTTATTTTCAAGAAGATAAAGTTACTGGATTACAGCCAACATCTCCTCAGGCCCCCGCTGTAGTGACAAGCACCAGACAGAGGGAACAAGCTAGAGCTCTGGCTGCTCCCGAAAGCGGAGCCCGTGAGCGTGAC